>SJYT01050097.1:275041-337178 GCA_006410635.1 Cephalophus harveyi | reverse complement strand
GGAGAAGACTCTTGAGAGTCCCTTGGACTGCAAGGAGATCCAACCAGTCCATTCTGAAGGAGATCAACCCTGGGATTTCTTTGGAAGGAATGATGCTAAAGCTGAAACTCCAGTACTTTGGCCACCTCATGCGAAGAGCTGACTCATTGGAAAAGACTCTGATGCTGGGAGGGATTGGGGGCAGGAGGAGAAGGGGACGACAGATGATGAGATGGCTGGATGGCATCAGGGACTCGATGGACGTGAGTCTGAGTGAATTCCGAGAGATGGTGATGAACAGGGAGGCCTGGTGTGCTGTCATTCATGGGGTCGCAAAGAGTCGGACACGACTGAGCGACTGAACTGACTGAACTGATATCTATCAATAATTACTAAAAATCAAAGCTTCTCTGTTCATGGGATTCTCCAGACAAGAATACTTTTCTGTTCATGGGATTCTCCAGGCAAGAATACAAGTGGGTTGCCATTTCCTTCTCCAGGGGATTATTCAATGTATGTTCTTACAAAACAAAGGGAATGGAAGAACTCACGGAGACAGCAAGCATAGGTGGATTTTGCTAAAAAGAGAAGCAAATGGACAGTAACACGTGGAGAATGTGGGGCCGATGGAAGTTTTGTTTTAATGGGTGGAACTGAAGAGTTAAAAATTTACATACCCTCCTGCTCCTTCTGTCTCTGTAACTCAGCTTGCTCCTTGCAAAGTCTGGATCACGTAGGTCTCAGAAAGTGGGGACTCACAATACTAGGATCTGGAGCTTATCTCACGCTTGTCCTGCTCTTTGCAATCGCCCAACCCCAGCAAACCTGCTTAATCATGCCTGTTTGTGTATAAAAACTCCGTAACCCCTTTGTTCAGGGCTCAGAGTTTGGAGGGTTAACTCCTCTGGGCCCGCTGGCGTAATAAACCTGAGTTCTCCAACTCTCCGAGTGTAGTGCCTGGTTTCTGCAACAGAATGCTTCTACAGAATATGAACGATGGGGTAGAATTCTCAGAGGGCAATCCCAGAAGTTGACTCGGGATGGGAGCCAGTGTAAAAACGGCAGAGTTTGTCTTGGAGAGAAGCAGAGCGTTCGGGGCCATAATTACTCCCCCTTTACTGATGGGGAGATCCTTTTCCAGAAGGCTGAAATGTGGCGAATCGCGGGCTGGAACGGGGACCACTCGTAGTGTTCCCTCTCCTTCACCGGAAGCAGAAAAACCCCAAGCCTGCAGGAAGTGGGCAGGGCCTATGAGGGTAAGGGAAACAGTGGAGGCGGGCCTAGGGAAGAGAGGGCAGCTCTGCCTTTGCAGAATTGCGGTTGGGTGGGAGGCCGAGTCTGGAGCCAGAGGGGCAGGGTTTGTTTGGGGTGAGATCACGGATGGTGACACTGGGCGAGGGGTCTGTGATCGTCCGCTGGACCAAGGTGAAGGGGCGTACAGCATGCCTGCTGTGGAAACCAGTTTGGCCTCGGAATGCCGGGAATCTGCAGGCCAGCAACTTGGGGCCAAGGGGAGACCGGAGGAGGGCGGTTCCGCGAGCCTCCAGGCTGCGGAAAGTCGTAGAGGGGCGTGGCTTCTTGTTTAAAAAAAAAAAAAAGGGTGGTGTGCGTGTGTGAGGCTTGCAGCACAAGCCAATGAAAAGCGAGGGAGGGCGGAGCCTGTGCAAGAGGCGGCCATTAGAGACAGAGCTCTTAGAGGAGGGGCCTGTGTCCTGGTGAGTGGCTAGGGCCCCGCGCATGCGCGGAGGGGCGCCCTGGATCCAAGTAGCCAAAAAGGGCAAGGACACAGGTACTTGTTCCAACACTTTCAAGTCGTGCTCCTGGTCACGTGACACGCAGGGCGCCGAATTCCTCTGGAGCCGGCGCCATTTCCTATGGGTGAAGGTTAAAGTTCCACAGGGGTAGGAGGAGCGTCCTGACCTTGACCTTGACTCACGGCCTGGATTCGGGAGTCAGATTGGAGTCCAGACCCTCGCTGGAGGGGAGGGGTCCGGCTTCAGGAGAGGGTCATGCACGCTGACTTGGAGGTGTAGTCATGGGGTGGGCTCACCACTAGGACGAAGATTCGGGTCCTTGATATCAAAGAGAGGCGGGGCTTCCCGCCGACCCTTTGAGAAGCAGGTAAGTGGGAAATAATTGGAGGCGTTGTCGCCGCGTTGACTTGTGGTGGCCTAATTTAGTTGGTGGTGGTAATGTAAGGGGCGGGGGGTTGGGCTAGCGTTACAAGGGGCGTGGCCTGGTTAGGAGCCTGGAGGTGTAAGGGGCGTGATCGTTTAGGTGCGCGAGGCAACGGGCGTGGCCGGGATCTGGGCCGGGAGAGAGGGTGTGCCATCTGGGTAATTTAATTGTCGCGTTCAAGTCCTAGCAGTGCCCTTTCTTCCTTAGGTGTCAGCTCATGGAGACCGCGGCGACTGCCGCCCCAGCTTGGGGCTTCTTCTCCTCTTTCCTGCTCTTGGCCTTCGGGACGCTAGTGGCCGCCTTGCTGGGCGCCGCTCACCGCCTGGGGCTCTTCTATCAGTTGATGCACAAGGTTCGGGGGCATACAGGGGTGGCGGGCCGGGGGCAGTCAGAGGAGTGGACTTCCGTTAGCACCGTTTCCAGCTAACCCATTTCACAGGCGGGGAGAGTGAGGTTCCGATTAATGTAGAGCGACTGACTGGTCTTGAAATTCTAGGATCCGGTTGGCTGTTGTCAAACTGCTTCCGGGACCCTGGACTTTGCCTCTTGGAAGAGGCCACAGGGAAACTACAGCTGCCCGGCACTCCACACCCCGCCGGGCACTCCACACCCCCCCTACCCCCTTCCTTAAAGGTTCCCAGCCCTTTTCACAGAGCGGTGCTCCCTAACACGGTGGGGCCAGAGTGCTGAGGGCAGGCCCCAGAGGATGTGGCTGGCCGTGACAGTTTTGTGAGGGTAGCTGTCTGTTCTGCTCAACGCTTTAGAGCGATTTTCCCAAGTACCCAACAGGTTGTCTTCATTTTCCACAAGCGGAAAGCGAGGCTCAGAGAGGGTGTGTGATGACTTGCCTTAGGTGACCTGTTTAGGGAAGAAGTGACCCCACAGACCTAGCCATGAACTCCTTGGCTCCTTGCAGAAATTCACCCTTTCCCAGACCCTTTTCCCTGTCTTTTTTTTTTTTTAAGTCTTTACTGAATTTGTTACAGTGTTGCTTCTGTTTTATGTTTTGGATTTTTGGCTACCAGGAATGTGGGATCTTAGCTCTCTGCCCAGGGATCGAACCCACACCCTCTGCATTGGAAGGCGAAGTCTTAACCACCAGACCACCAGGGAAGTCTCCCTCCTGACCTGGAGAAGTGCCACTAGCCTTGTGGACTTGTAAAGATTTAAGACAAAGGCCGGGCTTCCCGGGTGGTGCAGTGGTAAGGAACCTGCTTGCCAGTGCAGGAGATGTGGATTTGATCCTTAGGTTGGGAAGATCCCCTGGAGAAGGAAATGGCCACCCACTCCAGTATTCTTGCCTGGGAGATCCTGTGGACAGAGGAGCCTGGCAGGCTGCAGTCCGTGGGGTTGCAAAAGAATCAGACATGCCTGAGTGACTGACAACCACAACAGTGACAAAGGCCTCTGGTGTGCGGGGGTGTGTGCAAGCTTGTCTTTGCCACAGGCTGCTCCCGTGCTAGGCAACTTGGTGGTTGGCAGCCTGCGAGTGGGGCCTGGTCCAGGGGGTGGGAGGGGGCCTGGGAGACGAGTCAGCAGTCTCCTGTTGTGGGGCCCTGATACTGGAGGGCAGGCTGTGCTGGAGTCCCAGCTGGTGGCTTCTGGCCAAGCTCCCTTGGGCTCTGTGGATCCACCTTTCCTAATCTCTCTTCCTGTTTGCGCCACAGGTGCCTTGAGAGCACTGATTCTATGGGACTTTGAATCTTGCTCAGGAGTCTTGGTCTTTGTAGCTGTAAAAGGATATATTGTCGGGAGGCTCTGATAAGATGCGTGGTGTGGCTCAGTGGTAAAGAATCTGCCTGCCAATGCGGGAGACGTGGGTTCAATCCCTGGGTTGGGAAGATCCCCTGGAGAAGGAAGGTAACCCATTCCATTGTTTACTGCCTGGGAAATCCCATGGAGAGAGGAACTTGGCGGGCTACAATCCATGCGGGTCGCAAAAGAGTCAGGCATGACCTAGCGACTAAACAACAGCGAAGCAACATCAAGCTTCCCCTGCCTTCCCACCTTGCCCCTCCCCTCCTTCCTGGGGGAGGGGTGTAATTCCGCTGCCCACCTGCCCTGGTGCCTGCACCTTGGTCCTTGACAATCTCACCCCTCCCCTCTCCTGGCCAGGTGGACACGGCAAGCATCCGGCATGGTGGGGAGAATGTGGCAGCTGTGCTGAAGGCCCACGGTGTGCGCTTCCTTTTCACGCTGGTTGGCGGGCACATTTCGCCACTGCTGGTGGCCTGTGAGAAGTTGGGCATCCGCGTGGTGGACACCCGCCACGAAGTCACAGCTGTCTTTGCCGCTGATGCTGTAGCCCGCCTGACCGGTGAGGACAGAATGGGGAGGGCTGGGGGCTGGTGAGACTGGGATGTCTTTGAGGGGGTAGGGTTTTTATTTTGTGGCCGGCAGGGGGGACCCAGCTGAGACAGGGTTTGTGTTGCAGGGACGGTGGGTGTGGCAGCAGTGACGGCAGGCCCCGGCCTCACCAACACAGTGACTGCGGTGAAGAATGCCCAGATAGCTCAGTCCCCGGTCCTGCTCCTGGGTGGGGCTGCCAGCACCCTGCTGCAGGTGCCCTGTCCTGGTGGGGGTGGGGGGCAGGTGGCAGGGACTCCAGGGAGCCTGGAAGTGCTCATGTGTTGACTTCCTGGATTTTTTTCTGTCTCTACTAGAATCGGGGTGCACTCCAGGCAGTTGATCAGATGTCCCTGTTCCGGCCGCTCTGCAAATTTTGTGCTTCTGTGCGGAGAGTGCGGGATATCATCCCCACCCTGAGGGCCGCGATCGCTGCTGCACAGTCGGGCACCCCCGGTAGGTAGTGGGGCGGGGGCTGGGCAGAGGTCCCACCCTGGGACCTGGGAGGCACAGCAGAGTGAGCGTTCTCCTTGTCTCCATGCAGGCCCAGTGTTTGTGGAACTGCCTCTGGACGTGCTGTACCCCTACTTCATGGTTCAGAAGGAGATGGTGCCAGCTAAGCCGCCCAAGGGCCTCATGAGTCGAGCGGTCCACTGGTAAGTAGCACGGCTCCTGCCATTCCCTCCCATATTCCCTGGCTTCTCTCACAGATCCCTGCCAGCACCCATCCTTTCTTTGACTCATTCACTGATTTGCACATTAGTTTGAGAGGAGCCAGCCACGGGGAGAGTTTCCTAGGTAGAGGAGACAGCATATGCAAAGGTCCTGAGGCAGCAATGAAGTTTGTGGGTTGGGAAAGCAAAGTGGCCCGTGTGGTGGCAGCAGGTGAGCAAAGGGGAGAAGGGTAGAGGCTGAGCTGAGAGCAGTCAGCAGGAGCGCCTGGGCAGACCTGGGGCTTTGTTTTTTAAAATAAATGGCTGTGACTTTTTAAATAAAAGGTCTTGAACATGTTAGAGTGTTGCTTCTGCTTTGTGTTTTTTTGGTCTCGAGCCATGTGGGATCTGAACCCCCAGACCAGGGATTGAACCTGTACCCCTGCATTGAAAGGCAAAGTCTTAACCACTGGACTGCCAGGAAAGTCCCTGGGGCTTTGTTTTTAATTAGAGAGCCATTGAGAAGCATTTCAGGACCTTAAGCACTGGCACGGGATACCCAGGTTTGATTTTTATTTTTATTATTATTTTGGCTGTGCTGGGTCTTCATTGCTATGCAGGCTTTTCTCCAGTTGTGGTGAGTCAGGGCTACTCTCTCTAGTTGCGGTTTGTGGGCTTCTCATTGCAGCGGCTTCCCTTGTTTTGGAACACAGGCTCTAGAGCATGTGGGCCTCAGTAGTTGCAGCTCCCGGGCTATAGAGGACAAGCGCAGTGGTTGTGGCGCCTGAGCTTAGCTGTCCTAAAGCATGTGGGGTCTTCCCAGGCCAGGGATTGAGGCCGTGTCTTCTGCATTGGCAGGTCATCCTTTACCACTGAGCCATCAGGGAAGCCCTGGTTTGGGTTTTTATTAACGATCCCTGTGGCTCTTGCCAGAGAGTAGACTTTGGGGTCAGGTGGAAGCTGGGAAGCCAGGGAGGAGGTGTGGCAGTCCCTGGGATGAGAGTTGATGGTGGCCTGGAATCTAGGTGGTAGCTGTGGAATGCAGAGATGTGGATGGATCTCATATGAGTGTCTAGACCAGCAGGATAGGATAAGGGGACGTTGGGTCCCTATAGGCCCACGACATGGGCACAGTTCACTCTGGGGCCTCCTATGGGACTTTTGAATGGTGAGTAGCCTGGGTGTTGGAGAGACCAGGCCTGGGGTGGGATAAGCTTGAAGGTTTTCCTGGAAGAGCTACAAGTTTCACGGAGGAACGTTTTTCCATTGAGAGGCTAAAAAAGTTGTAAGTAGGGGCATAGCCTGAGCAGAGGTATGTGAGAGGGATCATTTCTGGTCACCACTGAGGTGGACCTGGCTGAAACAAGACACAGAAAGGAGAATCAATTCTCCTCTTCCCGCTCTGTCCTTTCCATTTGCCTGTTCTTGCCCTTCTGACTTCTACTCCCCCTCCAGATATTTAGTGACTGCCACTACGTGCTAGGTGCCAGGATGGGCATGAATAGGACAGACAGGTCCCTGCTCCCTGGGCATATGAGGAGCACCTGGAAGGCCAGCTCATGGTGTAGCAGGTTAACTCACATGTCTTTTATAATAACCCTTAGAGTTAAGACTCAGGTATTATTCAGCCCATTTCACAGATTACGTAACTGAGACCCAAGGCAGCTGAATGACTTGCATGCAGTTGTCCAGTTTGTTAATGGTGCACTAGGGTTCAGCCTGAAGGAACCTTCAATGCTTAATCCACACAGCTATGTTCCATCTGTAACATAGCTGGAGTGAAATGAAAGTCCAGAGAGATGGGTTCAAATCGCAGAACTGCCACTAGCTGGCTGTGAACAAATGATTAAACTTCTCTCTTTTTTTTTTTTTTCCTTCCAGTTTTATTGAGATCTAATTGACATAAACAGCACAGTGTAGGTTTAAGGCATACAGCATAATGATTTGATTTGTATATATTGTGATTAAAACTTGCTTGATGTCAGCTTCCTCATCTGTAAGGTGGACAAACATTGCTTTTTCTCTCTAGACTAAGATTTTGTGAAAAATAAAGTGAGATTATTTTGATAGTGCAAAGCATATGCTGAAGTAGAAAAGAATTAATATTATTACCTTAAATAAGAATAGGGCTGAGTCCCTAAAAAAGAATGAAATAATGCCATTTGCAGCAACATGGATGGATCTAGAGATTGTTATGCTGAGTGAAGTAAGTGAGATAGAGATGGAGAAATATCATATGACATCCTTTATATGGGGAATCTAAAAAGAAATGATACAAGTGAACTTATTTATGAATAGAAAGGGACTCACAGACTTAGAGAACAAACTTATGGTTGCCAGTGGGGAAGGATGGGGGGAAGGGATAGTTAGGGAGTTTGGGATAGATATGTACACACTGGACTTCTCAGGTAGTGCTAGTGGTAAAGAACCTGCCTGCCAGTGCAGGAGATGTAAGAGACTTGGGTTAGATCCCAAGGTCGGGAAGATCCCCTGGAGAGGGGCATGGCAACCCACTCCAGTATTCTTGTCTGGAGAATAACATGGACAGAGGAGCCTGGTGGGCTACAGTCCATGGGTTTGCAAAGGAATTGGACACGCATGACTTAGTGCCTGGACAACAGTACAGTGTTTTGCAACGTGCTTTATATCCTGAGTGGATAGATCACTGGACCTTGGGAGAGACGGTCCCTTTTACATCTTACAGAGGAGGAAGCTCAGAAAAGTTAAGTCACTCAACCAGAGTCACACAGGAAGCAGCAGAGCCAGAACCCAAGCCCACATCTCTCTGACCCAGCGGGTCTGGCCCTGATTCTGGTGCTCTAGCCTGTGGCCCTTGTTTCTCAAGGTCTCTGTCAGGTTGGGGTGGTCACCAGAAGCTTCCAAGGGTAAACAGGCCACTGGGCACTTGGCCGCTGGGGTCTGTGTCCCCGGGCCATTGTTCATCCACCTCTGTTCCTGCCCTGCCTTTCCAGTCCCTTTCTGGGCCCTTCTCCTTCAGCTTCTGAAACCCTGGTAATCACTCCTGGTAATGGCCTCTTCCTCTTTTCGCAGGTACTTAGCAAATTCCCTGGCCAACCTCTTTGCAGGAGCTTGGGAGCCTCAGCCTGAGGGGCCTCTGCCCCTGGACATTCCCCAGGCCTCCCCCCAGCAGGTGACTTACCTCTGTTCCCTGGCCAGGGACCCCCCTCTGCCCCCAACCACCCAACCACCACCGCATGCTGAGTGGCTTCTCTCTGAATCAGTATCGGGGCTGTCATCTTGGGGGGCCTCTCGGTGACCCGAGGTCGGCTCTTTGAGCCCCCACCTCTTGCCCCAGGTTCAGCGATGTGTGGAGATCTTGAGTCGGGCCAAAAGGCCCCTCATGCTAATTGGGAGCCAGGCCCTGCTGCCTCCGACATCCGCAGATAAGCTTCGGTGAGAAGCCTCCGGTCTGCCCTTCTTGTTACGGTCACACGCCTGGTCCCCTGGTGCCCTGGGAGGAGGGGCAGGCCCTGGGCCACACTCACTTCTGTTCTGCTTGGATCCCCAGGGTTGCCGTGGAGACCCTGGGCATCCCTTGCTTCCTGGCGGGGATGGCACGGGGACTGCTGGGCCGCAACCACCCCCTCCACTTCCGGCAGGACCGCAGGGCCGCCCTGAAGAAGGCAGACGTGGTCGTCCTGGCAGGTGGGCCTGGTCCTCCTACCTCCTCTCCCTTTCCCCTCCCTCTAGGTACCTCCCTGCCCGTGTGACCTTGCCCCCCTAGCTGGGTACTGGCTGGCATCTAGTCTCATAATCACCCACCCTCCTACCTCTCACCCCTAATTTCTCACCAGGTGGCAGTCGTGTCTGGGACCCAGCTTTACATAGAAGGGTGTGCACAGAGTGTGGGCACCTGTGGGGCTGTATATACAGCACTTGCATATATATGCCTTATATAGCATTGACACAGCCTGTACACATATCTTCTTACATAAAGTGCTCTGAATCCTGCTAGGCACATAATAGTTTTATCAGCTACTGTTGTATAATAACCACCCTAAACACAGTGGCTTACAACGTGCTTATTATTTCTCAAGACCCACCTATGAGTGAGTTGACAGTTTTTTTCTCACTTTGGCGGGGCTTGTCCCTGAGTCTGCATTCAGGGAGGCAGGAAGGCTGTCGTTGGGCTGGCTCATGCACTTGGGGCCTGACTGGCTGCAGGACTGGGCTAGCATGGCCTCGGTTGGGGTAACTGAGTCCTCTCTCTCCCCCTACCTCCTTCTCCATGTTTCTCATCAGCCAGCCAGGTAGCCTGGCCTTGTTCACTTGGTGGGTGCTGAGAAACATGCAGGGCTGGGGGAACAAGGTTATATCAGAGAGAAGGGTGGAAGCAGAGCACCATAGGTCCGGGGACCAGTCTAGGTTCCAGGAGTGGGGACCTGCAGAGTCTTATTGCAGGTGGCACTGGCACAGGGAGAGGTGAAGGATGGGGACCTTCCTGCATTCAGGGAACCACAGTGGATCGAGTAAGGTGGTGGGCACCCCCCAGGAAGCTGGCCCTCGGTCTGCTGAGACCCGCCCCCCTTCCCCAGGAACAGTGTGTGACTTCCGCCTGTCCTATGGGCGTGTCCTCAGCCGCAGCAGCAAAATCATTGTTGTCAACCGTGACCGGAAGGAGATGCTGATCAACTCAGACATTTTCTGGAAGCCCCAAGAGGCTGTGCAGGGTGAGCCCCTCCTTTTGTACGTGTCGTTTTTCTTCTGGCCTCTGCTGACAGCTGGCTTGAGCTGGGTGCTGGTGACCAAGGGGGCACCCCAGGGGGGCACCCAGTTGGCTGGAGATGCATATTTGTCCCTTCGTGTGGTAGGTGCTTCTGGATGAACTAAGGGTAGGGTTTTTTTTAGAAATTTTTATTATGCATAAAATGGTCATTCCCCTTCGTAGGTCAGTTGTTACCACCTCTAAAATTGTTTACTGTAAACCAGAGCTTCCCAGATGGCGCTAGTGATAAAGAATCCTCTTGCCAATGCAGGAGATGCAAGAGATGCGGGTTCGATCCCTGGGTTGGGAAGATCCTCTGGAGAAAGAAATGGCACCCCACTCCAGTATTTGTGCCTGGGAGATTCCATGGACAGAGGAGCCTCTCAGGCTACAGTCCATGAGGTCACAAAGACTCAGACCCACAGGCACACACGCATGTGCACACACAGCATGTGTACCAGGGGGAAGGCCCGGGAATGTGCATGTGATAGCGTGTCCTGACTGTACTCCCATGTTGCCCACGGCCCTTAGGGCCTGGTGCTGGGAGCAGTGTCTCTACACGCAGCCCTGAGCACTGCCAGGCAAATCGAGGGGCCGCTGCTGGTTTCTTGCTCCAGGCCCTGGCCGCCGCCACCATGCTGGCTTCAGGGCTGGGCACGGATGAAGACTGTCTAGCTGGAGCCTGGGTGGCCACTCTCATTGGCCTGCCCCTTTTGGCATTTGATTTCCACTGGGTGACTGGGGACTGCTCCTCTGCTAACCTGCTTCTGGGAGCAGGCATGGTGCTGGCAGCGGCCGGTGACCCCCTTGGTGCTGAGGGCCGCTCTGTTCTTCAGGGCTGGGCACGGATGAAGACTGTCTAGCTGGAGCCTGGGTGGCCACTCTCATTGGCCTGCCCCTTTTGGCATTTGATTTCCACTGGGTGACTGGGGACTGCTCCTCTGCTAACCTGCTTCTGGGAGCAGGCATGGTGCTGGCAGCGGCCGGTGACCCCCTTGGTGCTGAGGGCCGCTCTGTGGCTGGTCAGGCAGTGGTGCTGGTGGTTGCAGTGATCATCCTCATTGTGGCCGTTTTCACAACCAACTCTCATGAATGTGGGGGGCTGTGATGCTGGGTGCTGCAGGTCTTCTGAGCCGGCTGGAGGAGGACAGGCTGCTGCTGCTGCCGCCGCAGGAGGACATCTGTCGCTGGGTCCTGGCAGGGGGCAGCTGGGCCTGCCACCGGGCCCTGCACACACAGCGCCTACAGTGGGAGTGGTGCCTGGAGACTGCGAGGCGAAGCTTCTGCCCAGCTCCCACCTTCCCGCTAGTGACAGACGCTCCTCCCTAAAGCCTGCTTTCTGCAGATTGACTGTCTCCCTCTCCGGCTCAGTGTGAGGACTTGCCCCAAACCAAAATGAGGGGGACCGGGTCCCAGGCGCGTTCTCAGGCTTGATTTTGGGCAGGCCATGGTTGTGGATCCAGAGAGAGGCCTGGTCTCCAATAAACCTGAGGGATTTAGCAGGAAAACAAAAAAAAAGCGAGACCTGGGGTCTCTCAGTTTTTCTGTCGTGGTCCTCCTACCCCTGTTCAGTCCTCTTCCACAGCCTTTCCGTGTCCTGCTTTGCCCATCGTTCCAAGGACGTTGACTCTACCCTGCAGTGTATGTGAGAGGGAACTTGTGTCAGGCAAAGAAATGGCACCATGTGTGTTCACATTTGGGAAGACCCTACTGGAGTAGCTGATGGGCGGCAAGTTGGAGAGGACCACATAGAGGCAAGGGGGCTGTTAAGGCCAAGACAGCAACCACGAGGCCTGGAGTTGGGATGGGCAGGGAGGAGAAACTCGGCTTCGCTGAGCCTCTGTGCGATCATTTCTGAGATGGAGCTGATGAAAGGTACATAGTCACTGGCTAATTTGGTCGTTCTCCAATACCCTGTGTGCCTGGGTTGTCGAGATGTGCTTGCACGATAGAGGTGTTTTTAGAGACATGTTTCAGAGGCAGAATTGACAGGTCTGTGTGACCCAGGGTGTGAAGGGGGAGGCAGGAGACAGAGGCAGATGTGAGTTCTAAGTCACTTTGTAATTTTTTTATTTTTGGCTGCACCGGGTTTTCACGGCTGCATGGGCCTTTGTCTAGCTGTGGCCGGTAGGGGCCACTGTTTAGTTTCAGCGTGCAGGCTTCTGATTGCGGTGGCTTCTCTTGATGTGGAGTACAGGCTCTAGGGTTCCGCTCCTGGGCTCTAGAGCACAGGCTCGATAGCTGTGGTGTCTGAGCTTGGTTGCTCAGTGGCATGTGAGATCTTCCTGGACCAGGGATCGAACCTGTGTCTCCTGCATTGGTAGACGGACTCGTTACCACTGAGGCCCCAGGGAAGCCCTGCTGACTCACTTTGGCCTTGCTCTCCCTCTCACCCCTGTTGCCCTAACCCTGGTTCTGGCAGGCTCTGGGGTGTTTCACGCATTTTGCCTTAGGCCATCTCTGCCTCCACCTCCCCCGCTGCCTGCTTCCTTGCTTCAGATGCCTGTTGGCTTCCTGCTGCCTTTGGGCCTCTGGTGCTCAAAGGGTAGGAGCTGGCCTTCTCCCCACAGCTGTGCCCCTTTCCTTCCCTAGGAGATGTGGGCTCCTTCGTGGTGAAGCTGGTGGAGGGCCTCCGGGGTCAGATGTGGGCCTCAGACTGGGCAGAGGAGCTTCGGCAAGCCGACCAACAGAAGGAGCAGACCTTGCGGTGGGGGCTGGGTAGAGTGGACTTGGTGGGTCATGGGTTCCTGGCGGGCCAGGCTGCTGGCTCTGCTGACCTGCCTTGCTCCGCCACAGGGAGAAGGCGCTGATGCCCGTAGCTCAGCATCTTAACCCAGTGCGGGTCCTGCAGCTGGTGGAGGACACTCTGCCTGACAACTCCATCCTGGTGGTCGATGGCGGGGACTTTGTGGGCACAGCTGCCTACCTGGTGAAGCCCCGTGGACCCTTGCGTTGGCTTGATCCTGGTAAGGGCAGACCTACATCTGGGGCAGCTTGCACTCCTCTGGGCCTCTTTACACCTGCTCTTGGTTCTCCTAGGGGCCTTCGGGACTCTGGGGGTTGGTGCCGGATTTGCCCTTGGGGCCAAACTGTGTCGGCCAGATGCTGAGGTGAGTCAGAGTGTGCTGGGTGCAGGAGGTTTGCTGCTTTCTGGGCCGTAAGCTGGCCCAACCATTCTTGGTACCCACCTCAGGTCTGGTGCTTGTTTGGGGATGGAGCGTTTGGCTATAGCCTCATCGAATTTGACACCTTCGTCAGACACAAGGTGACTGGGCGGGCTGACCCAAGGGAAGCTCAGAGCCTGGGGTTCTGGGAACTATCCTTAGGGGTGGGCTGGGGAGGGAGCTCCTTATCTGGCAGAGGTCCTGTCTTTGCCTTTCACCTGCCGCTGGCCAAGCCTTGGGACTGAAGGCCTTGGCCTGGCCTCCTCTCCCTCCCTGCAGATCCCAGTGGTGGCCTTGATAGGAAATGATGCTGGCTGGACCCAGATTTCCAGGGAGCAGGTGCCCTCTTTGGGCAGCAATGTGGCCTGTGGCCTGGCTTACACTGGTGAGAGGGGCCTGGATGGGCAGGGAGGGGGAACGCCATTTCAGGGTCAGCTGAACGTGTATTCTCCTGGGCTACCTGCACGGGGGGCTGGGTTTCTGCCACCATTTTGACTTGCCCTTCCGCTTTAGATTATCACAAGGCAGCCCAGGGACTGGGGGCCCAGGGCTTGCTGCTCTCACGCGAGAATGAGGATCAGGTGGTCAAGGTGCTGCGTGACGCCCAGCAGCGGTGCCAAGATGGCCACCCGGTTGTGGTCAACATCCTCATCGGGAGGACGGACTTCCGGGATGGCTCCATCGCCGTATAGGGCCTCATGGGTCAGTGCTTTTGGCTCTCTTCCCACCCCTGGACTGTGCCTAGCTGGCTTGGAGTTTGATCCTTGCCTGCCCTGGGCCTAAGCCATGAGGCCCAGTGACCCTGCAATCTTCCCTGAGGACAGGGAGGGGCTCTGACAGCCCTGGGGAATCCTTGGGCCTATTTGTGAACTCAACTGTGTCCTTTCTCCCCTCCTCACTTGTTGTTGTTCAGTCACTAAGTCATGTCCATCTCTTCGCGACTCCATGGACTGCAGCATGCAAGGCTCCTCCATCCCTCCACTATCTCCCAGAGTTTGCTCAAATTCATGTCCATTAAGTCGGTGATGCTATCTAACCATCTCATCCTCTGCTGCCTCCTTCTCCTTTTGCCTTTGGTCTTTCCCAGCATCAGGGTCTTTTCCAATGAATTGGCTCTTTTGCATCAGGTGGCCAAAGTATTGCAGCTTCCTGTCTCACACACTGAATAAACCACGTCTGGTCCATGGGGGCCCAAGTACTCATCCCAGAACCTGTGCATATTGATTTATTGTCCACAAAGATGGAAGTGAGGGAAAGGGGGGAGACAGGAGGGGACCCTACTCTCCCACTGGAATTCGGGTGCTCACTGAGGCACCATTACTGGGGATTTCAGGGTGCCTGGGCACTGCAAACTCTTCCCCCCACCCCCTCTGTGGTCCCTGAAAGAGCCCCACATACCCACTGTAGACACGTCCATACACATTACTCCTCACACACAGGCACACACACAGGGAGGCAATAAATATGTTCCGTACCAAAGTGCCCCCAGCCTGACACTTCAGGTGGGGCCCCTCCAAAAGGGAGGTCTTACAAGTGCTTAATTTCTTCAGGAATGGGGAGGAAGAATTGGAGAGGGGAAGGGCCAGACTCTTGCTATCTACTTTTGCTGGTTTGAGGCTATTATGTTTTCTCTGGAAAAGAGGGTGGCGAAACCAGTTGTTTTCCTATAAGCCCCAGGCTGCTCCTATCTATCCAGAGCCCAGGAGAGGGGCTCCCCCCACACCCTGCCTCAAACAGCACTTCTTCATAGTCCTTGGGCCCACTGAGGGAGAAGCAGAGTGCAGTGCTCAAAGCTAATACTGATTTGGTTGGCAGCAGCAAGGACTGACTGGGAAGGTGTCTCACCATCTCAGGGTGATGCTCACAGTAACTGGTATTTCCCTGGCTAAGGGGAAGCAAAAGATGCCGGCCCTGCAAGCAGAACTGCCTTTTGGCAGCCAGGAGAGAAGCCCCTGGTACTCAAGAAAAGATGGCCACAATAGCTGGTCCCTAAAGTCCCCCATCCCCGGCTGTCGCAACCAGTGTCTGAGTACTGGAAATGGGGAATGAGTCTCAGCAAAGGATTGGCTGGTCGCTAGGCAATTCCCCAGTAACCAGGACTTAGGCCTGAGCTACAGGTCTGGTCCTCCCTAGGTCGTTAGGGCACCGCCTTAGCAACCAGGAGCCTGGCCTTAGTAATTGGGGTCCAGCCCCGCCCGGCTCAGAGACACACGTTGATCTGCTTGGAGAGCTCCCTCTCAAGGTCTAGGATGAGGGCATCAAAGTCTTTGAGGTTCAGGTGCGGATTGAAGGGCGCCTCGAAGTCGTCTTCGAAATCGGTGGCGCCAGTCGGCTCGACAGCCTCGTCATCCTCATCTTCACTGTCGCTGCCCGTTACGTGGTCGTAGTCTGGCCCGGAGAGGAAGTCCCGCCCACAGGGCAGGAAGTCCCGCCCGCAAACGCTCCAGTCACCCGCGTAGCGGTTGCTCGGGGGGCTTTCGGGACCGCCCCGGCCGCGGGGCCGAGTCACCACTTCGGGGCTCGCTAGCGGCAAGTGCAGCGACGGCTGTCGTTTGGGCCGCAGGTACGGGACGAGCTCTGGAGGCTCTGGGGGCCTGCGCGGATCTGCAGTGGGAGAGGGAGGGCTTGGGTGATGTCACGCCCAGCGGCGGCACCGAGGCCTCTGATTGGCTGTTTAGGTAATCACGCCGCTGATTGGCCTGTCGAAAGGCAAGGCCTTCGACCGGATCGGGATTTCACTGGCTGAGCTAGTACTGGTTGCTCAGGCAACTAGGTATACTGGTTTTCACTCTGACGAGGGGGCGTGTCTCGCCTGAAGCTCGAGACTCTGGCCGCCAGAGTAAGCACCGTCTGGGGTACCAGGCTCGTTTCCGCGGCGCGGGGTCGGGGGCCAGCTCACCTGGCCAGGCTTGCAGCAGGTAGTGTAGCACCTCGATATGGCGCTTGAAGTCCACCGCGTTCGAGAGACCCGGGCCAGAGCTGCGGATGCGGGGCCTGGCGGGTGCCTGGCGCGCTGGCAGCAGCACGGGACCGAAGCAAACGGCCAGGTTCTGCGGAGTCATGCGGTTGTGGGCGTGGAAGGAGGAGACAAGGCGCAGGTGGTCCAGGAGAAGCGTCAGTGTAGCCTGAGAGAAGAGGGTTGGGAGAGTACGCGGTGGGCAGTCGGTCCCCTGTCGCACTCGAGGGAGACTAAGGCGGTTCAGAATGGGGAAACTGAGATTCAGAGTCTCATAGCCGGGAGACGATCCTGCTAGAACTTAGCTATTAGTATTATGCTCCCATTTTGCTGGAGGCAAGACTGAGGCCAAAGGTAACAACTTTGAAATGGCAGAACTTGGGCTTGAACCTTCTCCTCTGTGTGTTAGGCAGGGCTGGTAGTAATCCCATTTTACAGATGAGGATATTGAGGCACAGAGGCAGGATCCCACAGCCAGGAACCTCCCTTATGGTAGGTTGACAGACCTCTGTTCATAGTCTGTTAATTTCGATACATCCTGCCTGTGAAACCTGAGGCAACTCACTCAACTGCCCTGGGCCTTGGCTTCCCTTATCTATAAAGTGGGGATACTAACAGCACTAGGGCTGTGATGGTGCCACACATTCATGGCCATCACCAGCCCAGGCATGGGAGGAACATTCTGCTGATGTCAGTTCACTCCCTGTCCTGCCCACTCTCCCCGCCCCCCCCCAGGCCCAACTCACCCTCTCCACATCTGGCAGGCAGCTGAGGAGCTCACGGGTGCCCTCAGTGCTGGATGGAGCCCTGCTTGGGGGCCCTTGAGCCATGGCCTCCAGCACCACCTGATAGAGGGGCTGGGTGATGAGCGGGGTAGGCAGCTCCCGAAGATAATCCTTGAGGATGCCTGTGGATATAGGGCCCACACTGGTTAGGGCACCCCTGGGTTCTGAGGCTGGAACTTCAGCGGGGGCTGGGAGGGGGGAAAGAGGAGGAGGACAGGTGCAGGAAGGTAAAAACAAGGCCAACAGAAGGGATGAAGTCCCAGAGGGACCACAGGGACTGCCTTGAGTTGAGGGTTGACTGGGGAGCAGGCAGGAGAGCAAAGGGGCAAGCTGACCGGTGATGACATTGATATCAGGGTACAGGTCCTCAGAGAGGCAGACAGCTGCACTGTCTCGCTCAAAGGCATCGCGAAGCTCTTTCTTCACAGCTGCTGAGCCGCAGAGACGGTATAGCCCCACTACCTGGGGGTAGGAGCAGAGAGGTGTCTTTTTTGTCAGAGTACAGACTGATGTGGGCTCTATGGGGTGAGGGCTGGAGACCTGGATCCAGGTGGCAATGGGCTGAGAGGTTGGGGGCTGGCTGAACTTCACTGGCTCCCTTTCTGTTCTTCTGACACCTGTCATAGGGGACCCCATCTGGCTGCTTGGACAACCCAGCCCTGTAAACCCTCAAAATTACTTGTCCTGGCACCTACCTCCTTTGACTCTGGAAACCTTGACTCCTTTTCAGCTTACTTGTCTCCTCCTCTGGAAAGCCTTCCCTGACTACCCCAACCAGCACGTCCCGTCCTGCTTTAAACTGTCCCTGCTTCTTCACTCTTATCCCAGCCAGTTTCATATACGTGATTTATTAGTCTTGTCTGTCACCCCACCAGACTCTGAGCTCCAAAAGGGCTGGGATCTTACGTTATCGAATAAACAGAGGACCCTTGAGTTCTGGGCTAGATGCTAGGATCTGGGGGTGTGTAGAGAGCGCCTGCCCTTGTCTAGGCTGGGACTGGAGCTGAGAGTTCCCCAGGTGGGGTAGGGGGAAGCCTGGCCTTCATACCCTGGGTGTTCTGCAGAGTGGTTCTGAGGTCTGGGGAGCTAGCTAGGGTGGGGTGAGGGACTTACCCGCAGCCCTCGGCGCTCGATCTGCCCAACACACTTCTGAATAATGAGAGGCACCTGGCCAGGGGACTGCTCACGCTCCACCAGCAGGGGCAAGGGCAGCCCAAAGACTCGGGGCTCAGCTGTGCCGGGTGATTCTTGTTGCTCCGACAGGGTCAGCTTGGCATACAGCAGCCCTTGGGGCTCCAGGCGCACAGCCAGCTGCTGGGCCTGGCACCCTAAAGACACAGGGGGACTTCCTGAGTGGGGTCTGCCCCCATCACCTCCTGTGCCCTGTTCTTAGGCCAAGCTACGTCCCCACCCTGGGCACTCTAGAGGAAGGAGGGCACTGGGAGCCGAGTCCTGTGCCCTCCCCGCCCCCTCCGAGACCATGCACCCTACCTCGGAAAACCGTGGGCAGCAGCACAGTGCCCTGGGCACAGGGCCGGTGCCGCCGGACACCGGGGTCCCAAGCCAGCACCAGGGCCCGCAGCAGCCGGGCTGCCTCGAGTTCCAGGTGAAAGGTGTGGTCCAGCCGCAGGAAGTCTGGCCCCCCACGCAGCGGCCCGGTTCGGGCCCGGGCCACCCCATCCACCTGCAGCAGGCAGCAGAGGTCTCGCGGAGTGGCCCCAGGCGCTGGCCGCAGCCCGCCCAGCCCGTACAGGTGCAGGCTGAGGCGGCCCCAGAGCGCAGCCGGGGGCGGCCGGGCGGAGGGGCCCACCTCATAGGGGCGGAAGGCAGTGGGCGACGGGGGGCCCGCGGGGCGCTCCGGAGAGTCGCCGTCACTGAGGTAACCCGCCCTTGGGCCGCGTGCGCCCTCAGCTACTGCTGTCCGCCCTGGGGTCCCCACGCTGCTGTCCAGGTGGTAACGACTGATGACCGAGCCCTCGGGGGCGGCCCGCTCGCGCTCTCGGCTCGTCCGGGTGCTCCGCAGACTCAGTCGGCGCCGCAGTTCAGGCAGCTTCTTCATCTTCATTGAGAGGCGCCTGGCCGGGCCGGGGGACTTGGTGCGGGAGGCTTTGGTCGGGGAGCTGGCATGGGCTGTGCCTGTGGGGACAGCAGGCCTCAGGGTCCAGAATTCTGGGCTTGGGATGGGGGTGATTATGCTTGTAGTCACCTTACGGGCCCCAGGGTGGGAAGCTTGTGCTCACCTGGAGAGGCCGGGCTGTCTGCCTCAGCTGAGCCTGGCTGTGGGCCTGGGAACTCCGGTGCTGGGAGTCTGGGGTCCTCCTCTGGGATGGGGTTGTACCAGATCTCACCAGCAGGCTCCCCACTGCCAGGCGCCCCCGGCCCCAGAGTGGCCTCCTCTGGTGGCTTGGCCCCGCCCAGCACCCAGCGGCGGCTGCTGGGCTCCAGGCTCTGCAGGTAGGCACCGTGAGCCGGGCTCCGAGATGCCTCAGGGCTGGGGGGCCCCTCCACTCCAGCCTGGGGTCCTTCTGGGGCCTGGGGCTCTGGAGGACTGGGCTCTGGGCGCTGGGCTGGTCGGCCTGGCAGAAAGCAAGGGGAGTGAGATGCAGCCTCCCACTGCCCCCAGGGCAGCCCCAGCCCAGGGCTCTTCCCCTATGGGACATGGGGTGCACTCAGCCTGGACAGTCCACACATTCATTTGGAATGGGTGGCTGCAGGCTGGCAGTCTCATCCGCTCCCCGCCCACAACTCCCCCCTGCTCTAGTGTCCCAGACAGGACGCGGTCTGTCTGCCTTTCAGCCTCAGAGGTCCAGAGGGGTTTCTCTGGGCCTGGGCCCTGCATTCCCCACTCTACGTCCCCATGCCTCTCTTTAATGCTGGCGTGGAGCTCTGCCCTTGTGCCTTCTCAGTGGGTGGCTTCGGGGAAACCACTTGCCATCTGAGCCTCACTGTGATCTCAGCATGAGAGCGCTTCCTAGGCACTCATATCTCGGGCACACGCAGCCCATGGTGGATGCTGGCTAGCTTGGTTAGAAGCCCAGAGCGGGCGTGACAGCAAGTGTGTGGCTGCCAGGTTCTTTACCCGCAGCATGTCACTCCCCACCCTGCTGCCTTTCTTTCCAAAGTTTGCCCCCATCCTGGAGCTGACCCTGTGTTTTAGCCCAGACAGACCCCAACAGTTTTTGCTTTCGGACCCCCCCTCCCCTGCCCTGCCCTGGCTCCATCCTCCTCTCTCAGACATCGCAGGCTATTTCCTGTGTGTGTGTTTGTGCGTGGGCACCCCTGTCCCTTCTCTCTGCCCTGGGAATCTCTGGGAAGACGGCTGGGGGGAGGTCAGATCCATGAAGTCCTCTGCCTTCCCTCCTTTAACCCCTTCCTTTCCGGGACTTCCTGTCCCACGTAGCTCCCATGTCTTTAAGGTCTTCCATGCTGACTCCCTCCTCTGGTCATCTCATACTTCCACTCCCCGAGTGTCTCTGGGCTCTCATTTAGTAGCGTAGTCCACAGAGCTGTTAAGTCGCTTCACTGGCACTGGGTAAATTACCCAAACTGCTCCGTGCCTCAGTTTCCCCATCTGTATAGGGGGCAGTTTCCTGCAGCTGCCTAAGGTGGGTGTAGCTGCAGTTACGGGCTAATAGGTAAGAGGGGATTGGGAGGTGGCCCCCACGATCGACGCACCGCCTCTCCCTCCTCTGCAGGGTGTACGCCCCCATCTCCCATCCCTGGTCTCTAGGGCACAGGGTGTCGCCAGCCTGGCCTGACTAAGCCCCAGTTTCTCAGCCTCCCAGCTCCTCCTCCCCTCCACTCTCCAAGCGCTCAGCCTCGGCCCCATTTCCTGTCAGGGGTGAGGCCCCCTCCCGGGCCTCCCGAGGAGCCCGCAGCTGCCTAAGGTGGGTGTAGCTGCAGTTACGGGCTAATAGGTAAGAGGGGATTGGGAGGTGGCCCCCACGATCGACGCACCGCCTCTCCCTCCTCTGCAGGGTGTACGCCCCCATCTCCCATCCCTGGTCTCTAGGGCACAGGGTGTCGCCAGCCTGGCCTGACTAAGCCCCAGTTTCTCAGCCTCCCAGCTCCTCCTCCCCTCCACTCTCCAAGCGCTCAGCCTCGGCCCCATTTCCTGTCAGGGGTGAGGCCCCCTCCCGGGCCTCCCGAGGAGCCCGCCGCGCTGACATCCCTGGTCAAGCGCACATAACGGTCCGCGCCCCCTCTCCCCCCGGCCCGTTACTTCCACGACCCTTGCCTGCCCCTGCCCCCAACCCCGACCCGCAGAGGGCTCCGCGGGGCTTCCCCTGTCCCCTCAGCGGTCCCTCTCTGGGGCCCTGGGACCCTCTTCCAAGCCGGGCGGGGTTCGGGGCCCCTTCTTCCCCAACTCCCTCTCTCTCACCGCGCTCCTTCGCGTCCGACTTTTTCCGGGGAAGTTTCTCCCGGCCCCGAAGGCGGGAGAAGGTCTTCCTGAGCAGCGGCTCGGCCATGCTGGGGCCCGGGCCGGGCTGAGTGCGCGCCCCGGGCTCCGGCCGCGCCGCCCCCCGCCCACTCCCCTCCCGCCCCCGGCCCCCCGCCCCGCGCCAGCAGGAAGCGCATTCCGGGAATGCTTGGCCCAAACTTTTTTTTTTGGCCCTTCCCGCGGCCTGAGTGAGCGATGCTGGGAGTTGTAGTCAATCGCCAGGGCCGGGCGGGGGACCTGTCACCGGCTCTTGTCTTTCCTCTTACCCACCCTCCATTAGTGATCGCATACAGCAGGTTCTCTTGAGTTTACTTCCAAAACGCGTCCTGCACAAATCCACAGATTTCTTCTCTTTTCTCCCATCCAGTGCTCCAGCCTGGTGCAAGCCAGGCTTGCTTTTTTTTGCTTATTTTGACGATACCCCCTCTTCCCTTAGTTTCCCCGGATGCCACTCTCTTGCCTTCCTCCTCCATCCAGTTCTCCACTCATCTCTCTCCCCAAGACCAGTTACTACTGCGCTTTAACAAACCACCCCAAAGCTTAGTGGTTGTAAATCAGCCGTGCTATGATGCTCACAGATGCTGTGGGCCAAGGATTGGGGCAGGGCAGAGCTGATATTGGTTGTCTCTACTCTTTTGTTGGAAAGATTTCAAGGTTTAGGGGTGGGTCAACAAACGAAGGGCCAGGATCATCTGGAGGCGTGTTCACTTACAGGTCTTGCAATTGATGCCAGGTGTGTGCTGGTACTGTCCCAGGAGCTGTGGACTAGGGCACCTCCACAAGCCTCTTGCCAACAAAGGTCTGTGTAGTCAAACGTGTGGCTTTTCTAGTAGTCATGTATAGATGTGAGAGTTGGACCGTAAAGAAGGCTGAGTGCAGAAGAAATGAGGCTTTCAAATTGTGCTAGAGAAGACTCTTGAGAGTCCTTCGGACAGCAAGGAGACCAAACCAGTCAATCCTAAAAGAAATCAAGCCTGAATATTCATTGGAAGGACTGTTATTGAAGCTCCAATACTTTGGCCACATGATATAAAGAGCTGACTCATTGGAAAAGACCCTGATGCTGAGAGAGACTGAAGCAAAAGGAGAAGAGGGTGGCAGAGGATGAGATGGTTAGATAACATCACCGACTCTATGGACATGAATTTGAGCAAGCTCCTGGAGATAGTGAAGGACAGGGGAACCTGGTGTGCTGCAGTTCATGTGTCAGAAAGAGTTGGACATGACTTAGTGACTGAACAGCTGTCCTCTTGGTGTGAATTGGATTCCTCCTAGCAGGTCAGTAGTCAGGGTAGTTGGGTTTCTAACTATATTACCTTTCCTAATCCAGTTTGAAGTGTCACACTGTTTTACTTCTGGCACCAGATTCAAGAGGAAGGGACACAGACTCCACCTCTCTCAATGGGTGGTGTGTCACGGTGACCTTGTAACATTCTTTGTGCAGGAGAATGTGGGATGGGAGAAGTTTTTGTGGCTGTTTTGGAAAATTTAACCATCTTACTCCTATATTCCATTCTCCATGCAGTGCCTAGAGTGGACTTAAAAACCCAAAATCAGATCATGGCATGCCGCTGCTGAACAGTCTTCCCATAATTGCTCACTCCACCTAAAATAAAATCCAGATTTCCACAAATAAAATCCAGTCCCAGCAAGACTTCTGGCTTCATATCCTTGGTTGTCTTCATCGCCCACCATGACCTCCTGTCTGGCTCTTCTTCACGTCAAACTGTTCCTGTTCCAAGCCCTTTGCACACATAGTTTCCTCTGGCTAGGAAGCCCTGGTTCTTCTGAAGCTGTCTCTTTCTCATCCTTTAGGTCCAAAGGCATTTCCTTAGGAGGCCCTCACTTCCCTGACCACCTACCATTGTCCAGTCATTATTACATCACTGTGATTCATTTCTTGTTCTTTTTTAAATTAAAAAAGTTTTTTTTGACTGTACCACATGGCATGTGGGATCTTAGTTCCCCAACTAGGAATCAAACCCATGCCCCCTGCATTGTAAACACAGAGTCTTAACCACTGGACCACCAAGGAAGTCCCTTTGTTTCTTGTGACACTTGCCATGGCTTAAACTCTATAGTTCTAGTGACTAGTTCTAGTTTATCTGTCTCCTTGTCCAGACTGGGGCTGCGTGAGGTAACACTTGTCTGTCTTATTTACTGCTGAATATGCAGGTGGGAGATCAGGTGGCAGGTGGTAGAGGCTTGGACAAAGGACGTTGTATGTGTATGGTGATAATATATTTTGGTATAGATCTCTGTGTATATCCTACTTGGAGTTCATTGAGATTCTTGGATGTGTATATTCATGTCTTTCATCAGTGTTGGAAAGCTTTGGGGACATTATTTCTTCAACTATTCCTTCTGCCCCTGTTGCCTCTCTCCTTCCGGGATTCCTGTTAGGCATATATTGATATGCTTGATGGTGTCCCACAGGTCTCTTAGGTTCTGTTAGTTTCTTGGTTCTATGTATTTGGGAGAAGTGAGATTGAGAGGGGTGGGGTCCACACCATCAGATTTGAGGCAACTGCTGACAGTGGAGAGAGGGGTTGGGGGTCAAGGCAATACCTCTTCATAAGCTGAAGGGAGGGACTGGAGGACTACGGTCCTTTGGGGTACTGTGACTCAGAAGAGCTGGAGGCTGATGTAGGGGTGAGAGCAGCCCTTGGTTTCACTGTGTGTGTGTGATAGATTGCTTCAGTCATGTCTGTCTCTGTGTGACCCTATGGAGTTTAGCCCACCCAGCTTCTCTGTCCATGGGATTCTCCAGGCAAGAATACTGGAGTGGGTTTCCAGGCCCTCCTCCAGGGGATCTTCCCGACTCAGGGATCAAACCTGTGTCTGTTACCGCCTATATCACATCAAATGATCAAAGGACACTCACAGGTCACATCAATATTTGTTATTATTATTTTTGGTAAACCCTTTTGACTGAGCTTCTATATGTTTCCTGTTGCATTTATTTGGTTACATGTAACTCATTTAATACCCACTCCAGTGTTCTTGCCTGGAGAACCCCAGGGACGGGGGAGCTTGGTGGGCTGCTGTCTATGGGGCTGCACAGAGTCGGACACGAATGAAGCGACTTAGCAGCAGCAGCAACTCATTTAATTCACAGTTGGCTATGATTCTTTCTCAGTGCTCAGAAATTGTTGATAAGTGAAAACAAATGATCTACAAACTGTATATTATGAAATGATTATGAGTGATAAGCTTCACACTGTGTGAATTTTGTACAATAATTCATCTGAATTTTGCTAGTTGCTGCTCAGATTTTGGTGTGTATGTGTACGTTTATGTGTTTTGTTTCCTCCAGATATTCGCATCATTGGCTGATGTACTATGCTTATGATGCCTGATGGATAAATCAGCCCTCAGTAGATACAGGGATTTGTTGAAATGCAGGCAGAGGGGGCAGGTCAGGTTTGAGTGGAGCTCTACGCCTCTGTGGCAGACAATGGAAGTTGATGAATATGTATTCTACCTTTCTCACCCTTCAGGTGGATTGACTGAAGTGTGTGTTCTGCACTGACTCTCAGAGGTCCTTGTGGGATTGAGTCCCAGCAACCCACAGTGGAAACTTGCAGATCAATGCACTCTTTACTGATTCCCTTCCCTTCCCTGTCTCACTTCTCCACCTCCCTTTCAGCATTTTCTGTGTGTGTGTTTGTGTGTGTCAAGTCACTTCAGCTGTGTCCAACTCTTTGTGAGCCTGTGGACTGTAGCCCACCAGGCTCTTCAGTCTATGGGATTCTCCAGGCAAGAATCCTGGAGTGGGTTGCCATTTCCTCCTCCAGGGGATCTTCCTGACTCAGGGATCGAACCTGTATCTCTTGTGTCTCCTGCATTGGCAGGCGGGTTCTTTACCACTAGCACTGCCTGGGAAATCCTTGAGCATTTTCTAGGTCACTTAGAAAAACTATTTATTTATTTATGGTGGTGCTAGGTCTTCATTGCTGTGCACAGGCTTTCTCTAGTTGCAACAAGCAGGAGTTACTCTCTAGTTGTGGTGCGTGGGCTTTTCATTGCATGGCTTCTCTTGTTGTGGAGCACAGACTCTAGGGCATGTGGGCTTCAGTAGTTGTGGCTGGCGGACTTACTTGCCCTGTTTCTTGTGAAATCTCCCTGTACCAGGGATTGAACCTGTGTCCCCTGCACTGGCAGGCAGATTCTTAACCACCATACCTTCAGGGAAGTCCTCCTAGATCTCTTTCCAAATAAACTACTTGTCCTTGAATCCTTATCACAGGATCAGCTTCTGGGAGATGCCGAATGAAGATATTCTCTCTAGGCCTCAATTTCCTCATCTGTTCAAAGGGAAGAATAACTCCCCCTGTTATGGGAGTAGGAGGTGTTGGGGATGAGGCATGCGTCTGTGGGTTAAGTCCCCTGTCTGCTACCTCCCTGGGGGTCCTCACTTCCTGGGAAATGAAAGATGGAGCTGATTACGGGGAGTTTCTGCCACCTCCTGTTGTCATTGCCGTTGTTCCCACACTGGAGACTCACTGGCATCTCGCATCTTCCAGGATGACAAGGCAAGTTCTGTAGCCTGCACAGGTGTCTCTGGCTGGGAGTCAGTCCTCAGAGGTACCAAGGAAGACGTGGCTGCCCAGAGATGTCCCCTGGGGCAGCATTGAGGAACTAGAGGAGACAGAGGGTGGTTGAGTTCCCATGAGGCAATTTCCTGAGGCAGGATGTGGTATTGCCTGGAAGGCAATCAGAGAGGGCAGCATATGTCAGCCAGAGCCTCCCAGTGACCCATGAAAAAGCCCTGCCGGAGCAGCTGTAAAGCTGAAGCTGAGGCACAGAGGGGCCCCCTGTTGCCCATGGAGTTGTTTTTGTTTAGTTACTAAGCTGTATCTGACTCTTGTGTCTGACTCTTTGCAACCCCAAAGACTAGCCTGCCGGGCTCCTCTGTCCATGGGGTTTTCCAGGCAAGAATATATAGGAATACTATTTCCTTCTCAGAGAATCTCCCTAACTCAAGGACTGAACCCATGTCTCCTGCATTGGCAGGTGGAATCTTCACCACTGAGTCACCACCTGCCCATGTGGTTGCTGTTTTTCAGTCACTCAGTCGTGTCTGACTCTTTGTGACCTGCCCCCTCCCCCCCCCGCCATGGACTGCATTATGCCAGGCTTCCCAGTCCTTCACCATCTCGTGGAGCTTGCTCAAACTCATGTCCATTGAGTCAGTGATGCCATTCAACCATCGTGTCCTCTGTCATCCCCTTCTCCTTCTGCCTTCAATATTTCCCAGCATAAAGGTCTTTTCTAATGAGTTAGCTCTTTACATCAGGTGGCCAAAGTATTGGAGCTTCCGCTTCAGCATCAGTCCTTCCATTGAATATTGGATTGATTGGATTGAATATTCAGGATTGATTTCCTTTAGGATTGACTGGTTTGATCTCCTTGCAATCCAAAAGGCTCTCAAGAGTCTTCTCCAATACCACAGTTCAAAGCATCAATCCTTCGGCACTCAGCCTACCTTGCTTTTATTATTAGTTGCAGGTCTGCTGGGCTCTCTTGATGACCAGGTGTCTGCACAGGGCCCAGGACATATTTGACAATTG
Source organism: Cephalophus harveyi (assembly GCA_006410635.1). Taxonomy (NCBI): domain Eukaryota; kingdom Metazoa; phylum Chordata; class Mammalia; order Artiodactyla; family Bovidae; genus Cephalophus; species Cephalophus harveyi. The sequence goes on along the minus strand of SJYT01050097.1, from coordinate 310,377 downwards.
GCCACCTGCTGTCAAACCAAGAGCTGCCCTAGTGCCCTACTTTTAAGGCCTGGGGATGCTGGTGTAGCTACCAGGGTTTCATAGGTGCTAGTTGTCCCCGAGGTAGAGGAGGCAACCTGAACAGAGGAGTATACTTGTCAACCCCCTATGAAAACCTGGGCACGACCACTCAAAAGGAGCTACCCTGGTTGGCAGTATACCATGTGTGTTGTTTACCCATGATTGCTAGAAGAATTAAGCACTGTCTACATGACACCACAGGGAGTGGACAACTAGAAGCTAGAGCCTGGTCTCTTTTGGACCCTGCCCCATGTGTCTTTTACCTTCCCTGATATTATTTTTATTTAATTTTTTAAAATTAATTTTTATTGGAGTATAGTTGCTTTGCAATGTTGTATTAATTTCTACTGAATAGCAAAGTGAATCATATGTATATATATATATATACACACACACACACACCCATCCTCTTTTTTGGATTTCCTTCCCATTTAGGTCACCACAGAGGACTGAGTGGGATTTCTTGGGCTATGTAGTAAGTTCTCATTAGTTATATGTTTTATATATAGTATCAACAATGTATATATGTCAGTCCTAATCTCCCAGTTCATCCCACCTGATGATTTTAATTTGTATCCTTTCTCTGCAATAAACCATGAATATAGCAACTTTGCTGAGTTCTGTGAGTCCTTCTAGTAAATCATTGACCCTGAGGGTGGTCTTGGGGGGACCTCCCACTACACAGATTCATAGAGAGGGCAATGATTCCCCAGAACCCTGATAAATGTACATTTGGAAGTAGGAACTTCCTTTCCAGGACCTTGGGCTCAAGTCTTACTGAGTCCTTTATTATGTCTTGTTGGAGTGGCTTTCTAGCCACTCCCAGCAGCAGATCTGGTGAGGACTTTTGCTCCTTGAGAACCACACATGAGGCAGGACTTGAGCTCTTCCAAGTCATCCACCTGGGAGGTGGGTGGGAAAGTCACCCACCTGGGAGGCCATCCAACATCATGATGTGAGAGGGATCAGGTTTTAGGGTCACACAGGTTGGATTGGAATTCCTTCCCACCCCATCCGATTCAGCATGCAACCTTGGGACAGTCATTTCCCCTGTATGATCCTCAGTGTCTGAATCTCTCAAACTGATCCGAATACCCAGTAAAATCCCATATGGAGAGAAAGAAATGTTATCGTACTCTCATACTGGCCAGGGAATCTTTCCCTGGTGCTGGGAAAGACTGAAGGCAAAAGGAGAAGGGGGCAGCAGAGGATGAGATGGTTAGATGGCCCGACTCAATGGACAGGAATCTGAGCAAACTCTGGGAGATAGTGATGGACAGAGGCGCCCCCTGCTATGTCCACTGGGTCGCAGAGAGTTGGACATAGTGAATGAACAACAACTGGCCAGTGTCATTCATCCATCAATCCTCTCATCCATCCATCCGTCCGTCAGTTCATTCATTCCTTAATTTACTCAACAAGTGAATTTTGAGCAGCTGCTGAGCCCCATGATTGAAAATAAAAGGCTGCGGTTCATGGACCAAATTTCATGCTACTGTTGATAATTTTGTTTGGTAATTACAACTTTCAATCCTAGTGTTTGTGAGGGAAGAGTTAATGATGTCACCATAGGATTAATATGTCCAGTGATTTGTAGTTTTAGGAAGCCCAGACTAGATTTTAGACAGGATTTTCTGGGTTGCAAATTAGGGATTAGACAGTTGATACAGAAGATGCAGACTTCTTCCTGATTTCTTCTTTTTGAGATGTCAGTTCATTTGCTCAGTCATGTCCGACTCTTTGCAACCCCATGGACTGCAGCACGCCAGGCTTCCCTGTCCATCACCAACTCCTGGAGCTTACTCAACTCATGTCCATTGAGTTGGTGATGCCATCCAACCATCTAATCCTCTATCATCCCCTTTCGAGATGTAGGTGAGATATTTTGGTATTTTGAGATATTTTGGTAGTTACTATATTTGGGAACATCTGTTGCAGGTAGAGCTTCCCAGGTGGCCCTAGTGGTTAAGAAGCTGGCAGCCCAGTTGCAAGGTAGCCAGCCATATTAAGAGAGGCAACTGTGTTGGAGGGGCAGGGTTGAGGAGGAGTGCCAGCCACTAAAACCCAAACAGCAGACGCACTTCTGCAATATTATTTTACTTTCTTTAAAACAAGCAAACAAAAGCTCCACTCCATGCTACATTTTATCACTATAATTTGGGGGAGCAGAATCCACAGAAGGTTAATATTAGTTGAGATTCTTTCTGCATTAATTTGATGAGTTCAATACATTTTTCAATGCAGTGGGGAAAAAGTACTATTTTTAATAAAACGTTTAACGTAGTTTGTATTGGAGTATAGCTGATTAATAATGTTGCGTTACAGGTGGACAGCAAAATGACTCAGCCATACATATACTTGTATCCATTCTCCCCCAAATTCTCCTCTCATCCCGGCTGCCACATAGCACTGAGCAGAATTCCCTGTGCTATAGAGTAGGTCCTTGTTAGTTATCCATTTTATTTACTGATTTTTAAAATGTTTTATTTTGTATTGGGGGATAGCTGATGAACAAACAATGTTGTAATAGTTTCAGGTGAACAGAGAAGGGACTCAACCATACCTATGCATGTATCCATTCTCTTCCAAACTCCCCTCCCATCCAGGCTGCCACATAATGCTGAGCAGAATTCCGTGTGCTATATAGTAGGATCCTTATTTGTTATCCATTTTAAATATAGCAGTGTGTACTTAAATAGAGCAAGTGTGTCCCTACCAAACTCCCTAATTATTCCTTACTCTCACCCAGCCCCCCTGGCAAACGTAAGTTCGTTCTCTGAGTCTCTGTCTTGTAAGTTCCTTTGTATCATTTCTTTTTAGATTCCACATATAAGGGATGTCACAATATTCTTCTTCTTTGTCTGACTTATTCACCCCATCTCTAGGTTCATCCATGTTGTTGCAAGTGCCATTATTGCGTTCTTTATTTCAAATTTATTTTTAAATTGGAGCAAAATTGCTTTACAATGTTGTGTTGGTTTCTGCCATACGATTTCACCCTTTTTAATGGCTGAGTCATATTACATGGTTCTTGGGCTTCCCTGGTGGCTCAGATGGTAAAGAATCTGCCTGTAATGTGGGAGACATGGGTTCAGTCCCTGGAGGAGGATCATCCCCTGGAGAAGGGCGTGGCAAACCACTCCAGCATTCTTGCCTGGAGAATTCCATGGACAGAAGAGCCTGGAAGGCTACTGTCCATGGGGTTGCAGTCACACAAGACTGGGCCACTTTCACTTTCATACTTTCATATATGTTCAGTTCAGTTCTGTTCAGTTGCTCAGTCGTGTCTGATTCTTTGAGACCCCATGAACCGCAGCATGCCAGGCCTCCCTGTCCATCACCAACTCCCGGAGCTTGCTCAAACTCAGGTCCATTGAGTCAGTGATGCCATCTCACCATCGAATCCTGTCGTCCCCTTCTCCTCCTGCTCTCAATCTTTCCCAACATCAGGGTCTTTTCAAATGAGTCAGCTCTTCGCATCAGGTGGCCAAAGTATTGGAGTTTCAGCTTCAACATCAGTCCTTCCAATGAACACCCAGGACTGATTTCCTTTAGGATGGACTGGTTGGATCTCCTTGCAGTCCAAGGGTTCATATATGTACCACACCTTTAAAAAGTACTATATTTTGTGACGTGTAGAATGATAGAAATTCAAGTTTCAGTGTCTATAAATAAAGTTTCATGGGTGCTTGGACCCGCCCTCCTTTTCTCCTCTTCCTCGTTGTAGCCTCGGAGCTGAGTCATTGTGACAGAGGCCTTACGGTCCATAAAGCTGATATTCGTTTACCCTTTGGCCCTTTACAGAAAAGGCTTGCTCATCAGTAACGCATGGTAGGACTCGGCAGCAGGTCTGTTCTGAAGCACCTGCCCTCCTCTATTCTTGCTTAACCCCCGATGGTCGTCCAATCCCCCCTGGTGAGGTCTGACCACAGCCCCCTGCACACTTCCTCTGTCCTCACTGTGGGCTAAGGACACACCGGTCTCCACGATTTCCCTGAACAGCCCAGGCTCTGCTGTTCCCTCCCAGAGGAGCCAGGATCTGTTTCCTAAAAGCAGTTTTTAATCCACTTTGTGACGTTCCACTATTGCCACCTGCTGGCCACTTATTCAAACTGTAGCTGTAATGCTTTTTTAAAGCTTTTGGGTAGAACCTCTTCCGACCCTGTCCAGGGCAGGGAAAAATGGAAAATGCCTGTGGAAAAAATGCCCCAGATTTGGATCTCTCATGTCCCTGAAGACATAGTTAGGGCCCAGATCTCCACAGCCGTTCTCTACCCCCATCTATTTCAGTGATCCTCAGATTTTAAGGCTCATATAACTCCCCTGGGATGGTTAAAATGAGGACTTAAGTGGTCTGATATGGTGTGTGAGTCTTCATTTCTGTCAAGCTTCTCATAATAATGATGACTCTGATTCATAGACTACTGAGTATCAGGCTTTCCTTTTTCTATAGAAAAGAGGTCAGTTAAATGGGAAGGAAATCTAAAAAAGGGGATAAATGTATATGTACAGCTGGTTCACTTTGCTGTACAGCAAAAACTAATGAAACATTGTAAAGCAACTCTACTCTGATAAAAATTAATTTAAAAAGAAATCAGAAAATCCCCCTGTAAAGGGCCAGATAGAAAATATTTTAGATTTTGCACAGGATACATTGTAGCTTGAAAAGAGTTGTGTGTGTGTGTGCTCAGTCATGTCAGACTCTTTGCGACCCCATGGATTGTAGCCCACCAGCCTCCTCTGCAAGGAGATCCAACCAGTCCATCCTAAAGGAGATCAGTCCTGGGTGTTCACTGGAGGCACTGATGTTGAAGCTGAAACTCCAATACTTTGGCCACCTGATGCGAAGAGCTGACTCATTTGAAAAGACCCTGATGCTGGGAAAGATTGAGGGCAGGAGGAGAAGGGGACCACAGAGGATGAGATGGTGAGATGGCATCGCCGATTCAATGGACATAGGTTTGGGTGGACTCCGGGAGTTGGTGATGGACAGGGAGGCCTGGCGTGCTGCAGTTCATGGGGTCGCAAGGAGTCGGACACGACTGAGCGACTGAACTGAACTGAGCCTCCTCTGCCCGTGGAATTTTCCAGGCAAGAATACTGAAGTGGGTTGCCATTTCCTTTTCCAGGGGATCTTCCTGACCCAGGGATTGAATCTGTGTCTCTTGCATCTCCTACATTAACAGGCAGATTCTTTACCACTGTGACACCTGGGAAGCCCCAAAACAGTCACAGATGATGAATTAACTAACGAGTGTTGCTTGTTGTCATTGTTCAGTCACTAAGTCACAAAAGCCCAACTCTTTGTCACCCCATGGACTGCAGCATGCCAGGCTTTCCTGTCCTTCACTGTCTCCTGGAGTTTGCTCAAAGTCATGTCCATTGAGTCAGTGATGCCATCCCAAATGTCATCCTCTGTCACCCCCTTCTCCTTCTGCCCTCAGTCTTTCCCAGCATCAGGGTCTCTTTCAACGAGTTGGCTCTTCGCATCAGGTGGCCAAAGTATCGGAGCTTCAACTTCAGCATCAGTCCTTCCAATGAATATTCAGGGTTGACTTCCTTTAAGTTTGACTGGTTTGATCTTGCAGTCCAAGAGGCTCTCAAGAGTCTTCTCTAGCATCGCAGTTCAAAAGCATCAATTCTTCAGCCCTCAGCCTTCTTTAAGCTTCCCTGGTGGCTTAGAGGTTAAAGCATCTGCCTCCAATGCGGGAGACCCGGGTTCGATCCCTGGGTCGGGAAGATCCTCTGGAGAAGGAAATGGCAATCCACTCCAGTATTCTTTCCTGGAAAATCCCATGGACAGAGAAGCCTACTAGGTTACAGTCCATGGGGTCACAAAGAGTCGGACACGACTGAGTGACTTCACCTCACCTCAGCCTTCTTTATGGTCCAATTCTGTTCCCATAAAACTTTATTTATGAGCTCTAAAATTAGAATTTTACATAATTTTAATGTGTCATGAGGTAGTCTTCTTTTAAAAATTTTCCAACCATTAAAAAATGTAAAAACCATTCTTAGCTTGCAGGGCACACAAAAACAGGCTGTTGGCTGAATTTGGCCCACCGACTGCAGTTGATAAATCTGTGTTTTGGGCACCGAATTCTAGACAATATTGTGTGTTGTTGAGACAGGGGGCTGTAGAATGGGTCCTCTGTTTGAACCTTCACTACTTATTAGAAGCTGCACTTTTTAAGTCTAGTTTCCCCATCTGTAAAATAAGGAGTTATATTTCCTACCTTGTAGGAAAGGTAGGGGTCCCCAACCGCTGGGATCTAATGCCTGATGATATGAGGTGGAGCTGATGTAATAATAATAGAAGTAAAGTGCACAATGAACGTAATGGACTTGAATCATCCTGAAATCATCCCGCCAACACCCTGGTCCATAGAAAAAATGTCTTCCATGAAACTAGTCCCTGGTGCCAGAAAATGTTGGGGACTGCTCTTGTAGGCTTTTTGTTTAAAATTTAATGAGATAGTGTATTTAAAGGGATGATCCCCGTGCAGGGCACATAATAAATCTCAGCTATTGGTATCCTCACTGCCATCACACTGAGACCAAGAAATTGAATTCATGCAATCTGAATCCTTCAGGTTTTCTCCAACTGTAGCACAGACTCCCTTAACCAGAACACAGGGTAGATCCTTAACCAGAACACGGGGTAGTCAACACTTGAGAGTATATATCTGGGCATGGTCTTTGCATGATGCCAGCCCTTCCTAAACTAACTGTACTAGTTTGCTAGGGCTTCATAGCAAAGTATCACATACTGTGTGGCTTAAACAACTGAAGTGTATCCTCTAACAGTTCTGAAGGCCTGAAGTCCAACATCAAAGTTGTCAGCAGGGTTTATTTCTTCTGGAGATGGTGATGGAAAATCTGTTCCATGCCTCTCTTAGCTTCCGGTGGTTTCCTGAAATCTCTGGCATTCCTTGGCTGGTAGAAGCATCATCTCCATTTTCACATGGACTTCTCCCTTCTCACATGTCTGTGTCCAATTTCTATCTTTTTTATAGGGGTGCCAGTCACAGTGGAGTAGGACCCTAATGACCTCATTAGAACTAGTTATCTTGGAAAAGACCCTATTTTCAGGACAGGTGCTGGGGTGCTGGGGGTTAGACTGAGACATTAGACTGTGACATATCTTTTTGGAGGACACAGCTCAACCCCTAACCCGACCTCTCTCTGCATCCCAGCTCACTGCATCCGCTTGTTGCTGACAGCACCTATAGAATCATATAGGGTTTGGAGTCAGGTGGTGGAATCCCAGGAAACACATGGACTCTGAAGCTCGCCCAGGGCCAGTGTCCTCCCACTGCGGTCTGTGCACCGCCTGCTTCAGGACCACCTGGACAGCCTGCTAAGAAGCCAGATTCCAGGATCCAGTATCAGGTTGCTGAATCACAATCCCTATGATCCAACGGGCAGCATCTCCTATGTCCCAATCTGGGGACACGAGAGGCCTGTTTAAGACTGCGATCATCGTGCAAAGTCAAGGCTCTCGGCTCCCTGTGAGACTGAGAATGGTGGTGGCCGAGTTGGACAGCAAGTCAGCTCATCTCAACAGATGCTCTCAAAGTCCTCCCCCAAGTCACTTATGAAGCACAGGGATATAATACACGTGGCTAATACGCACTGTTTTATCAATATTAAAATGAGAGGAGCTGGTCTTTCATCCCACTAGGATTATCCACGTAGCAATCCTATAAACCTCAGAGAACTTCAGGCTACTTCAGAGTCTTCTATGCTACCCTGGTCTTCATGGAAGAAGATAAACCATGGGAAAAATAGGATGGTGAAGAATCTGGCTGCATTGCATGAGACCCGGGTTTGATCCCTGGGTTGGGAAGATCCCCTGGAGAAGTGGGTGGCAACCCATTCCAGTATTCTCGCCTGGAGAATCCCATGGACTGAGGAGCCTGACAGGCTACAGTCCGTGGGGTCACAAAGAGAGACATGACTGAGCAACTAACTCTTTCACTTCACTTTATTTCACTTTCCCTTCCCATAGCATTTTATTTCTCTCTTATGAAATGCATTTACCAAGTTGATCTGTGATGACTTCTTGACATATCTCTATTCCCACCGGATTCTGAATGTTTTGAGAGCAGCAATGGATATATTCCTGTGTCCCATGCACTGAAAAGTGGTCACCGAACATTGGTAGGTGCTGAACAGCTATTCTGCCCTAGGACTGAGGGGGCTACTTTATGGACCACTAGGCCCCCTCTGGGACAGAGACTTGTCACTTCTGAATGAACACCTAGTGAGCTAATCGCAACACATGCTCTCAGATTCCTCCCCCAAGTCATTAGGAAACATGGCTATATATCTGGCCAATGTACATAGTCTTTATCAATATTAAAATTGAACGTAGCCAATCTTTCCTTCAATAAGGAATATCCATGTAGCAATCCTATAAGCTCAATACCTCAGAGAGTTTAAGGCTACTTCAAAGTCTCCTCTATGCTGACCTTGAGGGATAAGATAAATCATGGAGAAAACCCCGTATCTTTCCCGTTCTGTATCACTCACTTCATCATCTCTTCTGACACAATCACCATGTTGCCCTGTGACCGTTTACTGACGCGTCTCCATCCCCTGCCAGATTCTGAATGTCTTGAGAGCAGAGATAGGATGTATTCCTGCATCTCAGGGATTGAACAGTCGTCCTGGAATATAGTGAAAGTGTTGGTGGCTCAGTCATGTCAGATTCTTTGCGACGCCATGGACTATAGTCCACAAGGCTCCTCTGTCCATGGGATTCTCCAGGCAAGAATACTAGAATGGGTAGCCACTCCCTTCTCCAGGGAATCATTCAGACTCAGAGATCAAACCTGGGTCTCCTGCATTGCAGGCAGACCTTCTGAGCCACCAGGGAAGCCCAAGGAACATGGTAGATGCTAAGAAACTATTCTGCCCTAAGACTGAGATGGGACTACGTTGCTGACCAGTTTCCTCAGAGCTGCCTTCATGTTCTTGTTCCTTAGGCTGTAGATAAAGGGGTTCAGCATGGGGGTGACCACCCCACACATCAAGGCAGCCGCCTTGTCCTTCTGCGAGGAGGTGGGAGATGCTGGCTGCAGGTACACGGCAAAGATGGTGCCATAGAATAGTATCACCACGGTGAGGTTTGAGCCGCAAGTGGAGAAGGCTTTCCATTTGCCCTGAGCAGAAGGGATCTTGAAGACTGCCCAGAAAATGCAGATATAAGAGAGGAGGATGCATGTGAGAGGGCTGATGCCCATGATGATGAAATTCTAGTCTCAGCTCCCTACAGACCTGTACATTCTGTGAAAACTCATGGAATTCTTATAGCTCCCTTCCGTGGAATTTTGTTTTCCCAAACAAAGCCATCCATGTTTGAGACAGTCTCAAAGATCTAACTAAGTTGTTTTGAGACAACCTGTCTCAAGGTATATTGTTTTGAGACAATTTTCTCAAGGGTATATTGTTCACAAACACCATTGTTTTTCTTCAGTGAAGCAAAGTTTCATAGAAAACAAAATTGGGAGAAATCAAATCCAAATATGGTTATCTTCTGTTCTCCTTTCTCTTCCTTCCCCCTCATCTTTCTTTCCTTTCCTCCCTCCCTTTCATTCTTCCATCAGTAAGACATAATCTTAGCATCAATTTTGGGTTCATGACTTTTGGTATAAGATGAATAATACTCTTCTGCTCTTCCAATGAAACTCAAGTTTGCTAGGGGCATTTTGTGATCTATTAATACTACTGTGTGATCACTAAATCCTAAAGGAAGTCAACCCTGAATATTCATTGGAAGGACTGATGCCGAAGTTGAAGGTCCAATACTTTGGCCACCTGATGCAAAGAGTTGTCTCATTGGAAGAGACCCTGATGCTGGGAAGGATTGAAGATAGGAGGAGAAGCGTATGACAGAGGATGAGATGGTCAGATGGTATCACTGACTTGATGGACATGAGTTTGAGCAAGTTCCGGGAAATGGTGAAGGACAGGGAAGCCTGGTGTGCTGCAGTCCTTGGAGTCACAAAGAGTTGGACACGACTGAGAGACAGAACAACAATGTGATCACTAGGTAGACTCCCTCTTTTCTTTCTTTTTTTTTTGCAATGAGGATCAGTGTTGAAAACTCTTGCCAAAGGGTGGGAGCATAAATGTGCATAAACATACTTTTCACATTTTAATTTGAATCCAGCAGATAAATTTATTCACTGGGCTTCCTGATGAGGACCGAGAACATTTCTCTAATTATGCTTACTTTGATGGTAGATCTGTGTCAGCAGTCTTGCCTTAGCCATATATGTAGGCTGAAGTCTATGCTCCAGTTGGTTTCATGAGCATTGAACAGGAAATGATCCTTGCTAACCCATCTAGGTGCAGAATCCTTTCAGATCTCAGTATGTTTTACAATGTTATATGGAAATTGCTCTCAATTACCTTGCTCACAACTAATTTGACAGCAATATATTTTAGTGATTCCTTTTTATTAAGACTTTACAAAGCATTCAATTTGATTTTCGTAAACCACATTTCCCATTTCCTCCCTCCCTTCTTTCTTCCTTCCCTTCCTTCCTTCCTCTTTTCTCTTGTAGTTTGTGGAATCACATCATATTAGTTACACAATACATTTACAGCAGCCACTATAATCAGCATAATCAGGTTTAGGATTATTTAAAATGAGTCAACTCATCTAAGCAGAAATGTTTCAGCAAGCTAGTGATTAGCCTCCAGGCCTCAAGCATTCAGCATACGGTGGCAACAGTCAGTTTATTTTCAGCAGAAAAAGAGACTTTGGATGAACCCAGAAAGTTGGTAAAGTGGAAGTTTTAAAGGGAGCTTTCACAGTTACAAAAGAACTATCTGGAGCCTTAAAACTAATGGTATTTTGGAAGTATATTTGCTCTCAGCAGTTGCTTTGCAGGACAAGAAATTTTATATTTTTTTATATTCTAGAGCAACTGTCACTGCCCATTAAAAACAGTTTTGGATTAAAATATACACTGTTGTATCTTATCAATCAGATGTTCAAAAGGTTTATTCAAAATAAAAACTCCCAACCTGGACTATTCAAAGGTAAGCTGTTTCCATGACAATGAGAAAAGTGTGATTAGATGTCTAACTGACAGAAAGCAGAATGTGCTACATGCTTATTCCTGATTTTAATATGATGACAAGAAAAGTGAGTTTGTAAAATAACATTCTGACATGAACTGATAGGAAAATATGGATGAAAGGAGTGAACAGGAGAGAGCAAGGTTTAAAGAAATGCAGACATGTAGGCATGCTTGATACCATTCCCATTCACTCATTTTAAGTTGAGAATGAGTTTGATCCTAGTTTTGTTTCCCCATCTATTTATAAAGTCCCTGTTATTACTAGCAGGTTCGTATCAGAAGTCCAGAGAAAGCAGATCTTCACTACATTCATACAAGACCACCAAAGGCTGGTTGTGTTTGTGTCTCTGAGTCTCCATTTCCCAGTGGGTAGTGTTTATCCTTCCTTTAAGCTAATGAAGATTTATCGAGAGTGTGTTAGGGTCTAGGCACTAAGCTTGTTTCGTATGATACATGGACAATATAGAAAAAAATCAAAATGACATGATTCACCAGGTCCTTGTAAAATGTTAATATTATCTTTTTGAGAGATGTCTCTGGTGGTTAAGGATCCATCTTTCAGTGCAGGGGAAATGTTACATGGCTGGTCAGAGAACTAAGACCCACTCTCCAGTGTCCCCTCCCAGCCCAGACTGAGCCTCCAGTCCCCTAGGTGGCAGTGATGTGCAGTCCAGGCTGAGAACCACTGCCCTAGAGCAACCAAAGACTTCCTGTCAACAGTTGCAAAGGTGTGGCCAGGAAGGGACTCACGGTAGTATATGCAACCGAGGGAAACCTGCATAGTAAGTTGCTTCGGTCATGCCCGACTCTTTGCAGCTCCATGGACCATAGCCCTCTAGGCTCCTCTGTCCATGGGATTCTCCGGGCAAGAATACTGGAGTGGGTTGCCATGCCCTCTTCCAGGGGATCTTCCCGACCCAGGGATCAAACTCGTGTCTCTTAGTCTCCTGCCTTGGCAGGTGGGTTCTTTACCACCAGTGCCACCTGGTGACTCTTTTGTGGCTCCATGGACCATAGCCCTCTAGGCTCCTCTGTCCATGGGATTCTCCGGGCAAGAATACTGGAGTGGGTTGCCATGCCCTCTTCCAGGGGATCTTCCCGACCCAGGGATCAAACTCGTGTCTCTTAGTCTCCTGCCTTGGCAGGTGGGTTCTTTACCACCAGTGCCACCTGGGAAGCCCTAGACAGACCTGAGCATCACCCTACAAAAACTCAAACCCTTGTAAAGTAACTGCGTCTCTGTTGGAGACCTGTCCAGTTTAACAAGGAAGACCCTGTGCTGCTGACCTTCCTAACGCTCTCTTTTACCACCTCTTCACCTCCAGTGGTCCTGTTCCTAACAGCAGGTATTAGCATATTTTCTTTGTTCTTGAAACACCTTGGGGTCACGTATCACCTTCCTTATACAGACTGACCTATATACTAGGTTTACCCATTGTGGTGCTGGTGTTTAGTCGCTAAGTTGTATCTGACTCTTTTGTGACCCCATGGACTCTAGCCCTCCAGGCTCCTCTGTCCATGGGATTTCCCAGGCAAGAATTACAGGAGTGGGTTGTCATTTCCTTCTCCAGGGCATCTTCCTGACCCAGGGATCAAACCCACATCTCCTGCATTGTCAGGCAAATTCTTTACTACTGAGCCATCAGGGATTACACTTCAGTAACCCTTAAAACGTTTCCAAAGACCCATCGTCTTGGAAAGCAGAGAGATATGAATTTACTGTTGCTGCTACTGCTAAGTCACTTCAGTCGTGTCTGACTCTGTGCCACCCCATGGATGGCAGCCCATTGGGCTCCGCCATCCCTGGGATTCTCCAGGCAAGAACACTGGAGTGGGCTGCCATTTCCTTCTCCAATGCATCCAAAGACCCATCGTCTTGGAAAGCAGAGAGATATGAATTTACTGCTGCTGCTGCTGCTAAGTCGCTTCAGTCGTGTCTGACTCTGTGCGACCCCACAGACGGCAGCCCATTGGGCTCCGCCATCCCTGGGATTCTCCAGGCAAGAACACTGGAGTGGGTTGCCATTTCCTTCTCCAATGCATGAAAGTGAAAAGTGAAAGTGAAGTCGCTCAGTCCTGTCTGACTCAGCGACCCCATGGACTGCAGCCCACCAGGCTCCTCCGTCCATGGGAGTTTCCAGGCAAGAGTACTGGAGTGGGATGCCACTGCCTTCTCCAGATATGAATCTAAAATACTCATAATTAAAGAGTTTAACCTAGTACTTGTTGACAGCACAGAGTTTAGCTTTGAAACACCACTGCTCATAATGTGTGAGTGGCCGTTCTCAGAAGCAGTGGAGTGTGAGAGAGTGAAAAGAAGTCTCAGCTCAAATGAGAGACCAAACACTCCAGGCTTGGTGGCCCTCACCAGCTCCATCTCTCTTTCTCTCTCTGAGTTGTTGCGAAACCCACACATACTAGACATATATTGTCATTAAATGCCTCCGTTGTGTTTCTGTCAGCAATGTGTTCCCAGGCTTTGAGAACTGGGGACCTATCTAGGTAAGAAATGAGTTAACGAAAGGAAACTCCTCTCATTGCTAGAAAAAGACAATATTTTTTCAGCTGTGCTAGGTCTTCGTTGCAGTACGGGAGTTTCTCTGGCTATGATGAGTGGTCTTCAGAGCACGTGGACGCCAAAGCGTGTAGGCTCAGTCATTGTGGCCCTATGACAGTTCCCATGCAGGCTGGTCTGGAGGTTCAGACCCCTCCTCAGGGTGCTCAGATGCCTGAGTCCATGTCTTTTCACTCATCTGACCTTGATGGAAAGTCCATGAAGACAGGGAATTTATATTGTTAAGTTCACCAATGAAAGCTCTTAGAAATTAATAAATAATCAGTTAATGTATGTTGGATAAATAAAGGTATCAAACACCTCTTGACTGTAAGTCAGGTGCTGTGCTTGGCACAGGGGCTTCAGTCCTTATTACAATGTCTTCTTGTCGGTCATGGGAAGTGATCAGTCTTCATTAACCTGGTGTAGTCTCTACCAAGGGCTTCCCTGCTAGCTCAGTTGGTGAAGAATCTGCCTGCAGTGCAGGAAACTCTGGTTTGATTCCTGGGTTGGGAAGATCCCCTGGAGAAGGGATAGGCTACCCACTCCATTATTCTTGGGCTTCACTGGTGGCTCAGATGGTAAAGAATCCGCCTGCAGTGTGGGAGACCTGGGTTCTATACCTAGGTTGGGAAGATCGCCTGGAGGAAGGCATGGCAACCCACTCCAGTATTCTTGCCTGGAGAATCCCCAAGGACAGAAGAGCCTGGTGCGGGTCAGTCCAGGGGATTGCAGAGAGTCGGATACAACTGAGCCACTAAACACAGCACACATACTTCCTACAAAGCACATTTTGAGTAGGATTAGGGACTCTCTCTTCTACTCTTTTTTTTTTTTTTGCCACACCATGCAGCATGCAGGATCTTGGTTCTCCGACCAAGATGGACGCGTGCACTGGGAGATGGAAATCTCAACCTCTGGATCACCAAGGAAGTCCTCCCTTCTACTCTTGAATCAAAATGTTGTCCGGGGACTGCCACGGTGGTCCACTGGTTAAGATTTTGCCTTGTAATGAAGAGGGTGAGGGTTCAATCTTTGTTCAGGGAGCTAGGACCCACATGCCTTTGCCCCCCAAACCAAAACATGAAACAGAAGCAATATTGTAGCAAATTCAGTCAAGACTTTAAAAATCGTCCACATCAAAAAACTTGTCGGTGGACTTGAATCTTTGGTGTTGGGGTGTCCAGGTCATGACTCCCACTTCTCTTCCACTAGGTAGCCTCTCTATTTCCTGGAATCCCTTTAGTTTTACCTTTCCCCCGAGTGGCTTTTTGATTTCTTAAAAATGTTAACTTTTAAAATGTGTTAATACTAACTCTTGGTTAAGAAAGTAGCCATGCAAGGACAAAATGAAATGATGTCCATTAATTCAGGTCCCCATTTATCCAGTTCTTAACATGTCCCCTTAATGGATAACTCCTTTAAATGATGTCTGTGTAACTTCCCAGGATCTCTATCTCTACACACACACACACACACACACATACTTCCTTCTGGGAGTATGAGGGAGAATCTGTCCATGCCTGTCTCTTAGCTTCTGGTGGTTTGCTGGCAACCTCTGGCATTCCTTGGCTTGTGGAAGCATTACCTTGATCTCTGCCTTCATCTTCATGTGGCCTTCTCCTTTGGGGGAATGTCTGTGTCCATATTCTATCTTTTTATAAGATAGTCAGTCACGAGGTCATTAGGACCCCCTCCCCCAGTGACCTCATTTTAACTTGATGACCTTAGTAAAGACCCAGTGGCAGATTTTATTTTCTTGGGCTCCATAATAACTGTGGATGGTGACTGCAGCCACAAAATTAAAAGATGGTTGCTCCTTGGAAGAAAAGTTGTGACAAACCTAGACAGCATATTAAAAAGCTAGACATCACTTTGCCAACAAAGGTCTGTATAGTCAAAGCTATGGTTTTCCCAGGAGTGATGTACGGATATGACAGTTGGACTGTAAAGAAGGCTGAGTGCTAAAGAATTGATGCTGTCAAATTGTGGTGCAGGAGAAGACTCTTGAGAGTCCCTTGGACAGCAAGGAGATCAAACCCGTCAATCCTAAAGGAAGTCAAGCCTTTGGAAGGAATATTCATTGGAAGGGCCGATGCTCAAGCTGAAACTCCAACACTTTGGCCACCTGATGTGAAGAACCAACTCACAGGAACAGACCCTGATGCCGGGAAAGACTGAAGGCAGGAGGAGAAGGGAACAACAGAGGATGAGATGGTTGGATGGCTGGCATGACCAACACAATGGACATGAATTTGAACAGACTCTGGGAGATAGAGAAGGACAGGCAAGCCTGGTGTGCTGCACTCCCTGGGGTCACAAAGAGTCAGATATGATTTAGTGACTGAACACCACCAATGAGAAAGAAGTACTGGGTATGAAGTACCCATATGATTTTGACATATGTTTTTTGTTGCACACAATTCACCCCATGATACTAACTCTCTGTGTGTCCCAGGCTGCCCATCTGCTTGTTGTTGATAGCACCTGTAGCACCAGGGTCCAGTCAGCCTGCTGAATCACAATCACCATGATCCAAACGCCATCATCTTCTATGTCCCAATCTGGGGGACATGGGAGGCCTGTTGATGATAGAGGTCCTCCTGCAAAGTCAAACCACTAGACTCTATGTAAGACTGAGAACTGTGGCTGCTGAATCCAATAGTGAATCAGCTCATCTCAAAGTCCTTCCCCAAGTCATTAGAAAGCACGGTGATGTAATACACCTGGCTAATACACATTGTCTTTATCAGTATTAAAATTGAGCACAGCTAATCTTTCCTTCAAAAAGGAGAAATGCTATAAGCTCAATACCTCAGAGAGTTTAAGGCTACTTCAAAGTCTCCTCTGCTCTGATCTTAAGGGGAAAGAGATCGTGGGGAAAATACACATCTTTCCCTTCCTGTAGCACTTTGTTCATCTCTGTTGACACAATCACCATGTTGCTCTGTGATGATTTATTGGCATGTCTCTGTCAGCCACCAGGCTGAATGTTTTGAGGGCAGAAACAGCGTGTATCCTTGTGTCCGAGGCACTGAACAGTGGTCCTGGAACATGGTAGGCGCTGAACAATTTTTCTGTCCTAGGACTGAGAGGTAGCTGCTTTGCTGAATAGTTTTCTCAGAACTGCCTTCATGTTCTTGTTCCTTAGGCTGTAGATAAAGGGGTTCAGCATGGGGATGACCACCCCACCCATCAAGGCAGCCGCCTTGTCCTTCTGCGAGGAGGTGGGAGATGCTGGCTGTAGGTACACAGCGAAGATGGTGCCATAGAATAGAATCACCACGGTGATGTGTGAGCCACAAGTGGAGAAGGCTTTCCATTTGCCCTGAGCAGAAGGGATCTTGAAGACTGCCCAGAAAATGCAGATATAAGAGAGGAGGATGCATGTGAGAGGGCTGATGCCCATGATGATGCCAAAAGCAAAGATCACCAGCTCATTGGTGTGTGTGTCTGAGCAGGAGAGCTTCAGCAGGGGCACGAGGTCACAGAAGAAGTGGGGGATTTCAGAGCCAGCACAGAAGGTCAACTGAGCCATGAGGCTGGTGTGGACAATGGACTGGAGGTTGGTGGTCAGCCATGACCCCACCACCAGCAGCCCACACACACGGGGACTCATGATGGCCAAGTAGCGCAGAGGGTGGACAATGGCCACGAACCGATCAATGGCCATCACGGCCAGGAGGAAGCTGTCCATGGTCCCAAAGAGGTGGAAGGCATACATCTGGGCAAGGCAGCCTGCAAAGGGGATGGCTTTGCTCTGTGTCCAGAGGTTCACCAGCATCTTGGGGATGGTGGTGGAAGAGAATAAGATGTCCACCAGCGACAGGTTACAGAGGAAGAAGTACATGGGTGTGTGGAGGTGTGAGTCTGTGATGATGGCCAGGATGATGAGCAGGTTTCCAAAGATGGTGACCAGGTACATGGGCAGGAACAGCCAAAAGAGGAAGGTCTGATGCTCTGACTTTTCTGAGAGTCCCAGGAGAAGGAATTCTGAGACTGCTGTTCGGTTTTCTAGTTCCATGGACAGCTTTTGTCTATTGCGAAGGAGAAAAGAAGGAAGATGAGAGACATAAAACTTGGAGTCAGAGATGGAGTTCAGTTTGCTGAACTGCAAACCTGTGTGCTTTGTGAAAACCCATGGGATTCTTACAGCTCCCTTCCATGGATTTCTGTTTCCCCAAGGAAAACCATCCATGTCTGAGAATCAGTTCAGTTCAGTTGCTCAGTCGTGTCTGACTCTTTGCGACCCCATGAATTGCAGCACGCCAGGCCTTCCTGTCCATCACCAACTCCCAGAGTTCACTCAGACTCACGTCCATCGAGTCAGTGATGCCATCCAGCCATCTCATCTTCTGTCATCCCCTTCTCTTCCTGCCCCCAATCCCTCCCAGCATCAGAGTCTTTTCCAATGAGTCAACTCTTCGCATCAGGTGGCCAAAGTATTGGAGTTTCAGCTTTAGCATCATTCCTTCCAAAGAAATCCCAGGGCTGATCTCCTTCAGAATGGACTGGTTGGATCTCCTTGCAGTCCAAGGGACTCTCAAGAGTATTCTCCAACACCACAGTTCAAAAGCATCAATTCTTTGGTGCTCGGCTTTCTTCACAGTCCAACTCTCACATACATACATGACTACTGGCAAAGCCATAGCTTTGACTAGACGGACCTTAGTCGGCAAAGTAATGTCTCTGCTTTTGAATAGGCTATCTAGATTGGTCATAACTTTCCTTCCAAGGAGTAAGCATCTTTTAATTTCATGGCTGCAGTCACCATCAGCAGTGATTTTGGAGCCCAAAAAAATAAAGTCTGAGACTGTTTCCACTGTTTCCCCATCTATTTCCCATGGAGTGAGGGGACCGGATGCCATGATCTTTGTTTTCTGAATGTTGAACTTTAAGCCAACTTTTTCACTTTCCTCTTTCACTTTCATCAAGAGGCTTTTTAGTTCCTTTTCACTTTCTGCCATGGATAGTCTCAAATGTCTGACTTAGTTGTTTTGGGACAACTTAGGTATTGTTCATAAACACCCTCATTTCTCTTCATAGAGCCAAGCTTCATAGAAAATCAAATTGAGAGAAATCAAGTCCAAACCTGATCATTTTCTTTCTCTTCTTTTCCCTTCATCTTTCTCTCTTTCCTTTCCTCCTTTCCTCTTCCATCAATAAGACATAATTTTAGCATCTCTTTTGGGTTCATGACTACAGATATAAGGATGAATAGCACTTTTCTGAAGAATCCAGTGAACCCTAAGTTCATTAGGGGCACTTTATGGTCTGCTCCCAAGTGATGACTAGGTAGACCCCTTCTCATTTGTCGTGATGAGGACCAGTGTTGGAAACTCCAGCAAAAGAGTGGAAACATAAAGTGGACAAACATACCTTTCACATTTTGAGTCCAGTATGTAAATTTATTCATTGGACTTTTTGATGAAGACCGAGGTCTTTTCTAGTATGAGGAAATTGGTGGTAGATCTGTATCAGCTGCCTTGCGTTAGCCGTATAGATAGGTTGAAATCTGTGTTCTGTTTTTTTCCATGAATATGGAACAAGGAATTAAGGATCTTTGCAAAACAATCTGGGTACAGAATCCTTTCAGATTTTTATACTTCTACATCCAAATTGTCTTCCATTACCTTGCTCACATCTATTTTGACAGCAGTTTTAAAAAATGATTCCTTTTTGTTATTAAGTCTTTACAAAGCATACAATTTGGATTTCATGAAACCATATTTCCCTTCCCCTTCCTTCCCCCTCTCCCTCCATTCCATCCTTCTTTCCTCCTTTCTCTTATAGTTTGTTAATTTTTATAGTATTATTTAAATAATACATTTGTAGCAGCAACTGCAATCAGCATGATCAGGTTTGGCATTATTTAAAATGACTCAACTGAGCAGAAATGTTTCAGCAAGCTAGTGAGTAGGCCCCTGGCCTCAAGCATTCAGTGCACTGGGACAGTATTCATGTATTTTCAGGGGAAACAGTGACTTTGAATGAACCCAGAATGCTGGTAAAGTGGAAGTTTTATAGAGAGCTTTCACACTAACAAAAGAATATCTGGAGCTTTAAAGCTAATGGCATTTTGGGGACTTCCCTGGTAGTCCAGTGGCTAAGACATCATGCTCCCAGCGCAGGGGGCCCCGGTGCTGCAACTTAGGGGTCTGCAGGCTGCAACTTAAGAGTTGAGTTCACCTTTTGATTTCTTCTTTGTCCTGTTGGTTGCTCAGGAGCATGTTGTTTAATCTTCACATATTTGTGAATTTTTCAGGTTTTTTCTTTTAATTGATTTCCACACTAAGAAAAAATAAAGATCTCAAATAAACAACAACAACAACAAAAAAAGAGTTGGGTTCACATGCCCGTGTGCCACAACTAAGACCCGGCACAGCCAAATAAACAAAATATATATTTTAAAACAAAAAGCTGATGGCATTTTGGAAGTACATTTGGTCTCAGCAGTACTTTCACAGGACAAGAAATTCTGTATTTTCATATGATCTAGACAAACCATCGCTGCTCCTTGAAACAGTTTTGCAACCTGAGTAAAATATACACTGTTGTATCCTGTCGAACAGATGTCCAGAAAGTTTATTCAAAATAAAAACTCCCAGACACAGCCTGGACTATTCAAAGATAAGCAGTTTCCATGACAACATGGAAGGTGTGATCAAATGTCAGTTGACAAAAAGTAGAATGTCTTACATACATATTCCTGGAGTTAATATGATGACAGAAGAGCAAGTTTGTAAAATAACATCCTGACATGAACTGATATGAAAATATGGACTGAAGGCAAGAACAGGAGAGAGCAAGTTTTAAAGAAATGCCAACATGTAGTCATGCCTGATAGTATTCTCATTCACACATTTTAAGCGGACAATGAGTTTGATCCTAGTTTTTTTTCCCCATCTATTTAGAAAGTTCCCATTATTTATTGGGAATTAGCAGGTTCATGGACATGAACCTGGGCAAACTTCGGGAGATGATGAGGGACAGAGAGGCCTGGCGTGCTGCAGTCCATGGGGTTGCAAAGAGTCAGACATGACTGGGCGATTGAAAAACAATGACAATCAGGTCCATATAGAAAGTTCAGAGAAAGCAGAGTCATACAAGGCCGCCAAAGCCTGGTTGCATTTGCCTCTTTAAGTCTCCATTTTCCAGTGAATGTGTTTATCCTTCCTTTAAATTAATGAAGACTTATAGAGAAAACATTAGGTGCTAGGCACTATACGTGTCTCTTATGCTACATAGACAGCATAGAAAAAAAAAACCAATGTGTCATGATTCACCAGGTCCTTGTAAAATGTTAGCATCATCTCTTTCCAGCTATAAGAGGATTTTCCTTTGCTTCCCCCATTTCTTTTTTTAAAAAATTAATTAATTTATTTTAATTGGAGGCTAATTACTTTACAATATTGTAGTGGTTTTTAGGAGAAGGCAATGGCACCCCACTCCAGTACTCTTGCCTGGAAAACCCCATGGATGGAGGAGCCTGGTAGGCTGCAGTCCATGGGGTCGCTAAGAGTCGGACACGACTGAGCGACTTCACTTTCACTCTTCACTCTCATGCATTGGAGAAGGAAATGGCAACCCACTCCAGTGTTCTTGCCTTGAGAACCCCAGGGACGGGGGAGCCTGATGGGCTGCCGTCTATGGGGTCGCACAGAGTCGGATACGACTGAAGCGACTTAGCAGCAGTGGTTTTTGCCGTACATTCACATGAATCAGCCATGGGTGTACATGTGTTCCCCAACCCGAACCCCCCTTCCACCTCCCTCCCCATCCCATCCCCCAGGGTCATCCCAGTGCACCAGCCCTGAGCACCCTGTCTCATGCATTGAACCTGGACTGGCGATCTATTTCACATAGGATAATATATGTTTCAATACTATTCTCTCAAATCATCCCACCCTCACCTTCTCCACAGAGTCCAAAAGTCTGTTCTTTACATCTGTGTCTGTTTTGCTGTCTCACATTACCATCTTTCTAAATTCCATATATATGTGTTAGTATACTGTATTGGTGTTTTTCTTTCTGGCTTACTTCACTCTGTATAATAGGCTCCAGTTTCATCCACCTCACTGGAACTAATTCAAATGCATTCTTTTTAATAGCCGAGTAATATTTCATTATGTATATGTGCCACAGCTTTCTTATCCATTTGTCTGCTGATGGACATCTAGGTTGCTTCCATTGTAAACAGTGCTGTGATGAACATTGAGGTACACGTGTCTCTTTCAATTCTGGTTTCCTCAGTGTGTTTGCCCAGCAGTGGGATGCTGCCCTCATTTCTTACCTGGTTAAGTCCTCTGGTCTTAAAACCAATTTCTGACAAGCACATATGAGGCATTTAATGGCAACAAAAGTGTTGAGACTTCTAAGGAGCAACACTTAATTTTTTTAAAAAATTTTCTTTTATCTTTTGGCTGGGGCTGCATGGCATGTGAATTCTTAGGTTCCTGACAAGGGATCGAACCTGCATCCCCTGCATTGGGTTGCAGAGTCTTAACCACTGGACCACCAGGAAGTCCCGAGAGTTTCTTCCTGTGTAGATTTCACAATGAGTCTGAGAGGTATATGGTATTGACCACAACTGATAATAGAAAGACTGGGGCTGGCACTTCTCTGGCAGAGTAGTGGTTAAGAATCCACATTTCCATGCTTCCACTGCAGAGGTCACGGGTTCAGTTCCTGGTCTGAACCCACATGCTAGGTGGTGCAGTGAAAAAAAAAAAAAAGACGGGGGCTAAGGGAGATGTTCTGGGCACTCAGCCTGCAGGTGGTTGAGCTCTTAGTTGAACTGAGATTTATTTTCACTCTCTCAAACTCCATTGCTTCTGAGTATGGCCACTCACACCCTATGAGCAGTGGTGTTTCGTAGTTAAACTCTGCCAACATGTTCTAAGTCATCCTCTTCTGTTACAGTGTTTTAGATTCTTATCTACCTGCCTTCCAAGAACATTGGTTTATGGAAAGATTGAAGGTTTGCTGAAGTAAATGGGTCTACACAGTATATAGTTCAATCGGGATAAGAAAGGTGATAGGTGACCCCATGGTGTTTTAAGAACAAAGAAGAGATGCTGATCCCTACTATGAGGAGCAGGACCAGGGAAGGTGAACAGGTGGTGAAAGGGAGCTTTAGAAAAGTGATCAGCACAGGCTCTTCCTGGATAACCTGGAGAGATCTGCAGCAGAGACTCAATTAATTTTCAAGGGTTTTTAGGGTTGGGTTTGAGGTTTTTATAGGGTGATGCTCAGGTTTCTCTGGACTGCCTGTACTCCTGTGAGTCCCTTGCTGGCTACACATTTCCAGCTGTCTTTGCTTGTTGACAGGAAGTCCTTGCTTGCACGAGGACAGTGGTTCTCAGCCTTGAGTATACATCAGTGCCACCGAGGGAGCTGGTTAGAACCCCATGCCTTGGAGTGTCGGGATGGGGCTTGAGAAACAATAGTTCTAGGAAGTTCTCAGGGGACACAGCTGCTACTGGTCCAGGACGGTACTTGAAGAACCTCAGCTTTGAAAAAACTGTTTTATGGTGACCTCCATCCACAGACCAAAAACGCTTTTTCTCCATACAACTAGCTGTAGTGAGTTTGTCCTCTGTACCTTTTGCCCTCTCACAGACTACAGAATTGCTCTCAGTGCCTCTTCTCTTTCTCTTTCTCCCTCTCCCCTCACAGTCTCTCTCCTTTCAGGAAGAGATGCAGTTCCTCTTCCCCAACCCCTCCAGTTCACTCCTGTTCTCCACCCTTGGCTGACTTGCCAGGAGGGTGTTACCAAGAGAATGGTCTTGATGGACTCCGTCTCCAAGTACTTGAAGAACCTCAGCTTTGAAAAAACTGTTTTATGGTGACCTCCATCCACAGACCAAAAACGCTTTTTCTCCATACAACTAGCTGTAGTGAGTTTGTCCTCTGTACCTTTTGCCCTCTCACAGACTACAGAATTGCTCTCAGTGCCTCTTCTCTTTCTCTTTCTCCCTCTCCCCTCACAGTCTCTCTCCTTTCAGGAAGAGATGCAGTTCCTCTTCCCCAACCCCTCCAGTTCACTCCTGTTCTCCACCCTTGGCTGACTTGCCAGGAGGGTGTTACCAAGAGAATGGTCTTGATGGACTCCGTCTCCACTGGATCCCAGAGGATTCTGAGGTCAATGCTAAGACACCAGGAAAGACGTGAGGAGACCCGCCAGCTGTGACGTCTGAGGGAGCTCTGATGTCTGTGGTGTAGAAGAGGGAATCGTGTATTCCCACCGCAGCTGGGGTATGTGAACAGGGTCACAGCAGGGTATTTAGAGTTTGAGGGCTCTTGGGCATTTTAATCCCATGACTCCTTGTTAAGGAGGAAGATGCTAATTGTCTTGTCTGTATTCTTGCCACTTGTGACCTGTTGTCTGGGGTATGGGCACTTTGTGATAATGGAGTGGGTGACAAAGAGGAAGATACACTCCACTAAGGATACATTCTCACTAGGAAAACCCCTAGTGTCCCTTCCCAGCCCAAACTGAACCTCATGACAGTTCCCAGGCAGGGTGGTCTGGAGGTTCAAGCTGCTCCCCAGGCTGCTCAGGTGCCTAAATCTATGTCCTTTCACTCCTTCCATCATGAAGGAAACTCCAGGAGGACAGGGAACTTATACAGTTGGGTTCACCAGTGAAAGCTCCTAGAAAGTAATCAATCAATTTATGCTGCATAAATCAGTATCAGTTCAATTGCTCAGTCATGTCCAACTCTTTGTGACCCCAAGGACTGCAGCACACCAGGTTTCCCTGTCCATCACCAACTCCTAGAACTTGCTGAAACTTAAGTTTATCGAGTTGGTGATGCCATCCAACCATCTCATCCTCTGTCGTCCCCATCTCCTGCCTTCAATCTTTACTAGCATCAGGCTCTTTTCCAGTGAATCAGTTCTTTGCCACAGGTGGCCAAAGTACTGAAGCTTCAGCCTCAGCAACAGTCCTTCCAATGAATATATAGGACTGATTTCCTCTAGGATTGACTGGTTTGATCTTGCAGTCCAAAGAACTTTTGAGAGTCTTCTCCAACACCACATTTCAAAAGCATCAATTCTTCGGTGCTCAGCTTTCTTTACAGTCCAACTCTCACATCTATACATGACTACTGGAAAAACCAAAGTTTATCGAGTTGGTGATGCCATCCAACCATCTCATCCTCTGTCGTCCCCATCTCCTGCCTTCAATCTTTACTAGCATCAGGCTCTTTTCCAGTGAATCAGTTCTTTGCCACAGGTGGCCAAAGTACTGAAGCTTCAGCCTCAGCAACAGTCCTTCCAATGAATATATAGGACTGATTTCCTCTAGGATTGACTGGTTTGATCTTGCAGTCCAAAGAACTTTTGAGAGTCTTCTCCAACACCACATTTCAAAAGCATCAATTCTTCGGTGCTCAGCTTTCTTTACAGTCCAACTCTCACATCTATACATGACTACTGGAAAAACCATAGCTTTGACTAGAAGGACCTTTGTTGGCAAAGTAATATCTCTGCTTTTTAATATGCTGTCTAGGTTTGTCATACCTTTTCTTCCAAGGAGCAAGCATCTTTTAATTTCATGGCTGCAGTCACCATCTACAGTGATTTTGGAGCCCAAGAAAATAAAGTCTCTCACTGTTTCCATTGTTTCCCTGTCTATTTACTGTGAAGAGATGGGATCAGATTCCATGATCTTCATTTCTTGAATGTTGAATTTTAAGCCAGTTTTTTCATTCTCCTCTTTCACTTTCATCAAGAGGTTCTTTAGTTGCTCTTTGCTTTGTGCCATAAGGGAGGTGTTATCTGCCTATCTGAGGTTATTGATATTTCTCCCTGCAATCTTGATTCCAGCTTGTGTTTCATCCAGTCCAGCATTTTGCACAATGTACTCTGCATATAAATAAGCAAGGTGACAATATACAGCCTTGACATACTCCTTTCCTAATTTTGAACCAGTCCATTGTTCCATGTCCAGTTCTGTTTCTTCTTGACCTGCAGGCAGGCTTCTCAGGAGGCAGGTAAGGTGGTCTGGAATTCCCACCTCTTTAAGAATTTTTCCACAGTTTGTTGTGATCCACAGAGTCAAAGGTTTTACTGTAGTCAATGAAGCAGAAAACTGATGTTTTTCTGGAATTCTCTTGCTTTTTCTATAATCCAACAGATGTTGTGAATTTGATCTCTGGTTCCTCTGCCTTTTCTAAATCCAGCTTGAACATCTGGAAGTTCCTGGGTCATGTACTGTTGAAACCTAGGTTGGAGAATTTTGAGCGTTATTTTGTTAGTGTGTGAGATGAGTGCAATTGTGTGCTAGTTTGAACATTTTTTGGCATTGCCTTTCTTTGGGATTGGAATAAAAACTGACCTTTTCCAGTCCTGTGGCCACTGCTGAGTTTTCCAAATTTGCTGGTCTATTGAGTGTATCACTTTAACAGCATCATCTTTTAGGATTTGAAACAGCTCAGCTGGAATTCCATCATCTCCACCAGCTTTGTTCGTTGTGATACTTCCTAAGGCCCACATGACTTCACATTCCAGGATGTCTGGCTCTAGGTGAGAGATCACACCATCATGGTTATCAGGGTTATGTGGATTGTTTTTGTACAGTTCTTCTGTGTATTCTTGCCACCTCTTCTTATTATCTTCTGCTTCTGTTATTTCTACCATTTCTGTCCTTTATTGTGCCCATCTTTGCATGAAATGTTCCCTTGGTATCTCTAATTTTCTTGAGGAGATCTCTAGTCTTTCCCATTCTATTGTTTTCCTTTATTTTTTTTGCATTGATCATTTAGGAAGGCTTTCTTGTCTCTCCTTACTATTTGGAACTCTGCATTCAGATGGGTATATATTTCCTTTTCTTTCCAGAGGGGACCAAGCTTATATTTGAATGGGGATTAAGGGATTTCTCTTCAACTCTTGAATCAAAACTGTTGGTGGACTTTATTCTTTGGTGTTTGGGTTTCTATGTCATGTCTCCCATTTCTGTTTCCCTTTTTATCTTCTGGATCCTTCTATTTTTACTTTCTCCCCAACTGGCTTTTTAATGTCTTAAAAATGTTAACTTTTAAAATGTGTAAATACTAACTCTTGGTTAAGAAATTATTCATGCACCACATTTTTTCTTTATCCATTCCTTTGTTAATGGACATTTAAGTTGATTCCATGTCTTGGCTATTGTAAGTACTACTGTATGAACATTGGGGTGCATATATCTTTTAGAATTATGGTTTTTCTCTGGGCATATGTCCATGAGTAAGACTGTGGAATCATGTGGTAAATTAGCCATAAAAAGGAATGAAATAATGCCATTTGCTGTAATATGGATGGAACTAGAGATTAGCATACCAAGTGAAGTAATCAGAGAAAGAAAAATATATGATACAATGTACATGTGGAACCTAAAAAATGATATAAGTGAAGTGAAAGTTTTATAAGTTAAACTAATATAAGTAAAACTATGGTGATACTAGTGGTAAAGAACCCACCTGTCAATTCAGGAGATGTAAGAGATGTCAGTTTGATCCCTGGGTTAGGAAGATCCCCTGGAGGAGGGCATGGCAACCTACTCCAGTATTCTTGCCAGGGGAATTCCATGGACAAAGGTGCCTGGAGGGCTACAGTCCATGGGGTCACAAAGAGCTGGATACGAATGAAGTAACTGAGCACTCACGCATTACAAGTGAAGCTACGTGAAACTGTTTGTAGAACAGAAACAAACTCACAAAGTTCAGAAACAAACTTATGATTACCAAATGGAAATGTGGGGCAGGAGGAATAAATTAGGAGTTTGGGGTTAATATATACACACTACTATGTATAAAACAGATAATCAATAAGGACCTACAGTATACCACAAGAACTTTCTACTCAATGTTGTATAATAATCTATATGGTAAAAGAATCTGAAAAAGAATCAATTCAGTTGCTCAGTCATGTCTGACTCTTTGCAACCCCAGGGATTGCAGCATGCTAGGCCTCCCTGTCCATCACCAACTCCCAGAGTTTACTCAAACTCATGTCCACTGAGTCGGTGTTGCCATCCAACCATCTCATCCTCTGAAAAAGAATGGATATATGTATATGCATTAATGAGTCACTTTGCTGTATGCCTGAAACTAACACGACAACTCTACTCAATAAAATTAAAAAAACATTCATGCAATGGAATAATGAAATGTTGTTGTTCCCCAATCCAGGTCCTTATTCATCCAGTTCTTAGCAAGGCCCCTCAATGAATAATCTCTCTTAGTGGGTTTTGTGTAACCTTCCAGAGTTTCTACACAGACATACACACACACACACACACACACACAGAGTTCCTTCTGGGAACTGTGAGGAAGAACCTGTTCGTGCCTCAGAGTCTCTAACATTTTGGTTTGTTGGCAATCTCTGGCATTCCTTGGCTTTTAGAAGCATCACCTTGATCTCTTCCTTCATCTTCCATGGATTTTTCCGTGGGTGCATGTCTGTGTCCAAATTCTACCTTTTTTATAAGGATGCCAGTCACAGTGGATTAGGACCCTAATGACCTCGTTATAACTTGATTACCTTGCAAAGACCCTGTTTTCAGAAATGGTCACTTTCTGAGGTACTAGGGGTTAGATTGCGACATATCTGATTTGCGACATATGTGTTCAGCCGCTAATCCATCCTCTTCATGTAGCCTAGCCCAGTGCATCCGGTTGTTGCTGACAGCGCCTAGAGAATCATATTGGGTTTGGAACCATGCAATGGAATCACAGGAAACATTGGCCCTGTTCAGGGCCAGTGTCCTCCCACTGTGGTCTGTGAGCTTCCTGCTTCAGGACCACCTGGAGAGCCTATTAAGAAGGCAGATTCCAGAGTCCAGTGTCAGCCTGCTGAATCACGATCTTCATGATCCAGTGCCAGCCTCTCCTATGTCCCAGTCTGGGGCACATGGGAGGCCTGTTGATGACATTAATCCCCATGCAAAGTCAGGACCACTAGGCCCCCTGTGAGATTGAGGTTGATGACTGCTGAATCAGAAAGCAAGTGAGCTCATCTCATGTTCTCAGAGTCCTTCCTCCAGTCACTTAGGAAGCATGGTTATACACACTTTTTTTTTTTAAGACACAGACCATTTATTTATTTTTTACTTTTACTGGAGTATAGTTGCTTTAAATATTGTGTTAGTTTCTGCTGTACAGCAAAGTGAATCAGTTACACATATACATATATCCCATCTCTTTTATACTTCCTTCCCCTGTATGTTACCGCAGAGCATTGAGCAGAGTTCCCTGTGTTATACAGTAGGTTCTCATTAGTTATCCATTTTATACATAGTATCAATAGTGTATATATGTCAGTCCCAATCTCCCAGTCCATCCTACTTCCCATGCCTGCTTGGTGTGCATAACTTTGTTGTTTATGTCTGTGTCTCTATTTCTGCTTTGCAAATAAATTCATCTGTACCATTTTTTCTATATTCCACATATAAGCGATACTATATGATACTCATTTTTCTCCTTCTGACTTACTTTACTCTGTATGACAGTCTCTAGGTGCATTGACACCTCTGAAAATGGTACTATTTTGCTCCTTTTTATGGCTAATATTTCATTGTATAAATATACCACATCTTCTTTACCCATTCCTCTGTTGATGGACATTTAGGTTGCTTCCACATTATCTTTTAAAATTGAGTGTAGCTAATCTTTCATCCAACTAGGATTATCCATGTACCATTTCTATAAGACACCCCAGAAGGACCAATTTATGACTACTTCAAAATCTCCTGCTCTGACCTTTAGGAGGAAGATAAACCATGGGGAAAATACACATCTTTTCTTTCCTGCAGTGCTTCATTCATCTCTTACGACAGACACATTTACCGTGTTGACCTGTGATGATTTGTTGACAGATCTCTATTCCATACCAGACTTTGAATGCCTTGAGAGCAGCAATGGATGTGTTTCAGTGTCCCATGCACTGAACTGTGGTCCTGGAACATGGCAGGTGCCGAACAGTTATTCTGCCCTAGGACTGATGGGTGCTACTTTGCCACCCAGCTTCCTCAGAGCTGCCTTCATGTCCTTGTTCCTTAGGCTGTAGATAAAGGGGTTCAGCATGGGAATGATCACAGCATACATCAGGGCAGCTGCCTTATCCTTCTGGGAGGAAATGGGAGATGCCGGCTGCAGGTACACAGCAAAGATGGTGCCATAGAATAGTGTCACCACGGTGAGGTGAGAGCCACAAGTGGAGAAGGCTTTCCATTTGCCCAGAGTGGAAGGGATCCTGAAGATCGTCCGAAAAATGAAAGTATAAGAGAAGACTTTGCACACGAGGGGGCTGATGCCCATCACAATGCCGAAAGCAAAGATCACCAGCTCATTGGTGTGTGTGTCTGAGCAGGAGAGCTTCAGCAGGGGCATGAGGTCACAGAAGAAGTGGGGGATTTCAGAGCCAGCACAGAAGGTCAGCTGAGCCATGAGGCTGGTGTGGACAATGGACTGGAGATTGGTGATCAGCCATGACCCCACCACCAGCAGCCCACACACACGGGGACTCATGATGGCCAGGTAGCGCAGAGGGTGGACAATGGCCATGAACCGATCAATGGCCATCACAGCCAGGAGGAAGCTGTCCATGGTCCCAAAGAGGTGAAAGGCATACATCTGGGCAAGGCAGCCTGCAAAGGGGATGGCTTTGCTCTGTGTCCAGAGGTTCACCAGCATCTTGGGGACAGTGGTGGAAGAGAAGAAGATGTCGATGAGGGACAAGTTGGAGAGGAAGAAGTACATGGGTGTGTGGAGGTGTGAGTCTGTGATGATGGCCAGGATGATGAGCAGGTTTCCAAAGATGGTGACCAGGTACATGGGCAGGAACAGCCCAAAGAGGAAGGTCTGATGCTCTGGTTTTTCTGAGAGTCCCAGGAGGAGGAATTCTGAGACTGCTGTTTGGTTTTCTGGTTCCATGGATGGCCTGTGTCTACTGTGAAGGAGAAAAGGGCAGAGGGAAGCAACGTAAGGCTGGGAATCAAACAATAATACAAAGCTACAGTCATCAAAACAATGTGGCACTGGCACAAAAACAGAAATATAGATCAATGAAACAGAATAGAAAACCCAGAAATAAACCCACGCATCTATGGTCAATTAGTCTATGACAAAAGAGGCAAGGCTATACAAAGTTGGAAAGACAGTCTCTTCCACATGTGATGCTGGGAAAATTGGACAGCTACATGGGAAAAAATGAGATTTGATTATTCTTTAACACCATACACAAAAATAAGCTCAATGTGAATTAAAGACCTAAATGTGAGACCAGACACTATAAAACTCCTAGGGGAAATCATAAGCAGGACATGGTCTGATATAAATCAAAGCAATATCTCTTTTGATCCATCTCCCAGAATAATGGAAATAAAAACAAAATAAACAAATGGGACCTATCAGGGAATGTTTAACAGGAGGATTGCTACATGCTGTTTCTCATAAATCCTCTGTTCCTTATCAGTTTCTGTTGCCAGAAACCAGTGGTACGGCACGCCGCTCCCAGGACTGAGGTCACAGGATGAGACAGGCTTGAATCTCCTTCAGTAAACATTCTCCTTACGACAAAACTGCTTAGTCTCGATCCTCTTTCTTGAGATGTGGATTGTCTCCTGACCTTGTGACCATTAATAATCCCTTGTTCCCTTGGTAATGGTTGCTGTACGATTGGTTTTCTGATCTTTATCATTGTCAAAAGAAATTTCTTGCCTATATATATATACTATATAATTACTTGCCTATATATATACAACAGCCTATATATACTCACAGAAAGATCATTAAAGCACCTTTGCTCCATCAGAGCTTGGGTCTTCATGTCTTTTTCTCTCTCTCTCTTTCACTTTCTTATTGTCAACTCCAGACTGCCGGGTTCCAGTCCATTAAAGGACCTCAACAAGTGGTGCCCAAACAGGGACTTGGCATACGTGGCATTTCGGATGGTGTGACTCAGGGCCTCTTGAGGTTGGGACCTATTGAGGTCAGTAAGTACTAAGACATGGGTCAAATGGCCGGAAAGCCCCATCATTTCTCTACTTTACTTCACCATTTTTTTTAAAGCTCAGGGACTTTTGGTTTCATGCCAATGAATAGAGGCTTACTTTCAAACAGTGGTTAAATGTAATCCTTGGTTTCCTGATAAAGGCAGTTTTGATTTAGAAACTTGGCACCAGGTCAAAGAAAATGTTGAACAAGCTGCCAGGAAGGGAAGAAATATTCCAATTGATTTCTGGCCCCTATGGGTTCTCATTAAAGCTGTAATTCTGGCATTTCAAAGTAAATTCTAGCCCTCCCAGTATTCGACAACAGACAGAACACTTATTACATGAATATAAATTAAATGATAAAAACTTTACAAAAGGTCCAATTAAAATAACATAAAATATTTCAAAATTTTCCTACTAATCCTATCCCGGCTACTCCAAATGCTCCTCCTCTGCCAACAGGTGCAACTCCAAAAGTCTCTCCTTTGCTAGAACCTAATAATTCTGGTAACGACTCTCCCGAGACACCTTTTGATGCCAAAACTGGCAATACTTTTTTAGATGATAATGATAAGTCTTTAACACAGACTCATATTTGCAAAAAAATTGGCAAGTACTTGCTCTTCTCCATGACAGAGACTCTCTGAATTACTGGCTTTGCAATCACAGATCTCTGAAGCCAATGGTTTCTCTGCCTTTCCAGTTTTAAGAAATCCTGGTGCTCAAGGGCACATAATACCTCAATGTGAATGTATTATTATTTTTATTTTTTTACATGCAACAGATGAAAAAGGCTATGTATAGCCCACATAACTATGTATGGCCCACATTTGCTTTTTACTAAAGAGCTTCTAAATGTTGTGGCATTTTTTATTGGAAATTATTCTCTATGATTGACGAGTTTTAATAAAAGCTCTCCTTAAACCAGGAGAATATCTTCAATGGACAATGTGGTTTCATGATATAGCCAGAGATCATGCTAACAAGAATGCTCAAGCTGGCACTCCCCAAAACCAAATTACTTTTGAAATGTTAACTGGTGCCAGACAATTTGATACCATAGAAGCTCAAATACAATGCCCTCCCTTGTTGCATGAAAATTAGAAACAGTGGCCCTTGAAGCTTGGGATTGAATTTCTCCTCAAGGAGAGCCTACAGGTAGCTACACTAAAACATTACAAGGACCTAATGAACTCCAGGAGGTGATGATGGACAGGGACGCCTGGCGTGCTGCGATTCATGGGGTCGCAAAGAGTCTGACACGACTGAGCAACTGAACTGAACTGAACTGAATGAAAATCATGCTGATTTTTTAGCTAGATTAGAAACTGCTATTTCCCGTACTGTAATCGGAGAAGAAACCAAAAAACAGCTAGAGAAATTACTTGTTTATGAGAATGCATATCAGAAATGTCAAAAAGCTATTGTTCCAATTCGTGAGACTGGGACTATTACTGATTGTTTGAAGGGTTGTTGCAATCTAGGATCAGAAACTCAAAAGATGCACATACTAGCTGAGACAATGGCTGCTGCCTTTAGAAAGGGAAATGAAAGATGCTTTACTTGTGGAGATAAAAACCATTTAAAAAAGGACTGCCCTAAGAAGGCTAATAAAAAACTTCCAAGAATCTGCCCTCGCTGCCCTAAATGATTTTTTTCCTTTACCCTCAAGCAGTCCCTTCTAGAGTACCTACCGGACTTTTTGGACCCCTACCCCTGCAAACCTTCGGTCTTTTCCTTGGCCAATCTCGTTTGACTACTAAAGGAATTACTGTTCACCCTGGAATAATTGATTCAGATTATAAAGGAGACATTCAAATTACGATGTCATCTCAGATTCTATGGCAGTTCAAAAAGGGGGACAAAATTGCTTCTTTTGCCTTACATTTCTATTAACTCCTCTAATAATGTACAGACAGGTGGATTCAGCAGTACAGATCAAAAACAGTCCTTATGGACATCATTGGTATCTGGTTATGCCTGACCAAATATAAATATCAAAATTAATGATAAAAGATTTTCTGGTCTCCTCGACACTGGATCTGACATTACTATTATTTCCAAACACTTATGGCCCAAATCCTGGCCTATACAAAAGGTCTCTTGCCAAATTATGGGAATTTCTCAAACTGAAGTACAAGAAGTCTATCAAAGTGTTCAAATATACCCATGTGAGGGACCAGAAGGCCAACCTGTAACATTAAGACCTTATGTGATAAATGCACCCCTTAATCTAATAGGAAGGGACTTACTTATACAATGGCAAA
Organism: Cephalophus harveyi; assembly: GCA_006410635.1. NCBI lineage: Eukaryota > Metazoa > Chordata > Mammalia > Artiodactyla > Bovidae > Cephalophus > Cephalophus harveyi. The sequence continues at coordinate 276,420 of SJYT01050097.1, read as the reverse complement.
CTCAGATATACATTCCACATTTTTCCTAGGGGCCACTGCTCATTTAACAAACAAAGCAATTATTAAAATAACTTGGAAGAATGATGAGCCTATTTGGACAGAGCAATGGCCCTTTATGAAAGAAAAGTTACAGGCTGCTAAAGAACTTATAGACACACAATTAGAATTAAAACATATTGAGGAATCTTGCTCTCCTTGGAACTCTCCTATTTTTGTTATATATATAAAAAAATCTAACAAATGGCATCTCTTAACAGACCTTAGAAAAGTTAATGCATCTATGAAACCTATGGGTGCATTACAACCAGGGATCCCATCACCTACTACTAGTCCTAAAAATTGGCACATTATTATTACTGATTTACAAGATTGCTTTTTAAATATACCTTTACACCCTTTAGACCGAGAGAGATTCACTTTCTCTCTCCCTTTTCCTAATCACATTGGACCTCATAAAAGATTTCAATAGACTGTGTTACCTCAAGGTATGCTTAATAGTCCTACTATTTGTCAAAATTTTGTACCCAAGGCTTTACATCCAATGTGACAGCAATTCCCTCATGCATATATCATTAATAATACGGTGTAACTACAAAAAGGAGAAATGATATTTTTGACACTGAATAGCCATGATATTCTTTAGACTCCAGGGAAAACTGATTAAAATAAAATCTTTTTTGAAATTGCAAAACTGGTTCTTCTTATATGTGCAGTTAGGAAAAGGTTAACTTGTTAAAATACTCTTTTGGAGCTCCAATTCTGCCTGGGAAACAAAAACAGGCCGAAGGAAAAACCTAAAGTTAACTGTTATCATGTCCTTGGGATACACAGCCCACTCCATCTGGGAGTCCAGCCATAAGCAAATTGGTGAAACTCAGAAAAAAAAAATCAAAAAGATATTTTAAATTTCAAATGGAAAATGATGTCTGTCTATCTAAAATTATCTATGTCTCAATGTATGTCTTTGTTTTTGGACAATATGAAGTTAATGAACTGTATTTAAATTCAAGTTCACGTGAACTGAAAAATATTCAATATTAAATATAATGTTTATTTAAATATAAATATAATTTAAATATAATTGTTAATCTAATTAAGGCATGTCTTAAATTATAAACATTATATAATACTTTTATTGTGCCTAGATTTAAGGTAAACTAAGTTTGTCAACAAAAAAGTAACTATATACATAAATATACAAATGAGGTGAAAACTTTTAGATAAACTCTATTAAAAATAATTATATTTTTAAAATGTCTATCTAAAATAATCTCTTAGGATTGGGGTAACTTAAATTTCTAGAATTGTACTAAACTAAATGATAAAAGTTTATAGATGTGTATAAGAGACAGGTCACAAAGAGCTGGATACGAATGAAG
>SJYT01050097.1:264779-274904 GCA_006410635.1 Cephalophus harveyi | reverse complement strand
ATCTAAAATAATCTCTTAGGATTGGGGTAACTTAAATTTCTAGAATTGTACTAAACTAAATGATAAAAGTTTATTAAATAGCTAGGTCATTTCCAAATAAAATAAGATTTTAAAACATTAATTACTGAACACTAACTTCCTCTTACAAAAAATTTTTCTTACAGAAAAACAAAAGAGAGTTTAGACTATTAATAAATATATAAATATAAATATATTTATATAAAATATATTAATATAATACAATAAATATATTCACCAATCTATAAAATGCTAATATACAAGACACTTCATAGTTGCTAAAGAAAAGTAAGATGTATGCTTTTAATAAAAGGATATAAGAAATGGCAAATAAAATGATCAATACAAAAATATAAAAAAGGTTTATGACAAATGAAAGAGAATTTTATGGCAAATGGAAGTAACTCATTGCCCTGAACTTTCTTTCTCTTCCTTCTTACATGTCTCAGTTGATACAAATTCTTCTTTTATATGGGCCACACCTCTCCGACGTGAAACTACATGACATGTTATAATCCACCTGTTAGTTTACTTTGCAATAATGAGAACACCTAATTCTGTAAAAACAGACAATGGCCTTGCCTATATTTCTATGAAGTTCAAATAATTTTTACATTCATTCTCTATTAAACACATTACAGACATTCCTTAGAATCCACAAACACAAGACAGTTAAACAAACACATTACACACTGAAACTACAAATATAAAATTAAATAAGGGGGAATACACAGGAACACTTTTATCTTCCTTATCCAGAGCAGACTTTACTAGATTCCAATGCAATATATTCTTTAAGCCTATAATTATTGTTAATATAGCTTTATTTGTTTTAAATTTTTTAAACTTACCGCAAGGAGATATTTTGACAAAAGCAGAAAAGCATTTCAAGACACTGAAGGACCCCTCCCTTCTTTTGTCCATTTGGTATCAGGACGGCTTAACTAATCAATGGAAATCTAGGAAACTAATCTTACGGGGAAAGGGGTATGCTTGTATTTCTTCAGATGGATCCAGTGAACCCACATGGGGGTTCCTCTTCGGAAGATTTGACCGAAAAGGGCCCCCAACATTCAAACTAGAGACAAAACAACAAAAACCCCAAGAGGAAGAAATTCCAATACAAGCCATGACGGCTTTAAAAATTTCCAAAAAATGCCGCACTCGACGTCATCGACCTTATGATATTCCTACTTGGGGACAGATAAAAACCCTTACTAATCAAGCTGAAAATCTGATTTCTCAACAGGGAATGCCTCGAAATCCTGAAAATATTTTTGTCGCTATGCTTTCTTTGCTTGCTTTTGCTTCCCCCACTCAGGCTGACTTGATTGATCACACTTATTGCACTTATATACCTAATCCCCTCTTTTACTGTAGGTTATAGAATGGACAGATATAAGACCAATCTCATCCACTAATGACTCAACACGTTTGCCCCCTTCTTGGAGCTTGGAGGGGCCCTCTCATCCTGAGGAAGAAGGAAGACTAATTAACATTTCTCTNCTGACTTGATTGATCACACTTATTGCACTTATATACCTAATCCCCTCTTTTACTGTAGGTTATAGAATGGACAGATATAAGACCAATCTCATCCACTAATGACTCAACACGTTTGCCCCCTTCTTGGAGCTTGGAGGGGCCCTCTCATCCTGAGGAAGAAGGAAGACTAATTAACATTTCTCTAGGCTATGAAATCCTTCCTTTATGCATGGGCCCAACAAAATTATGTATTAATATTAGTCGACAAACATGGGCTTTCATTCTGCCTCCAAAAAGGAACTTCCACACATTGCTTGGACTGTTTACTGCCCTGTCCTTTTATAAAAACCATGCCAATACTACATGTCAATACATACGAAAGTTAGAATGTAAGGGGTTTACTTATAAAGACTTTAAATATACTCCTGTTTATTGAGATAAATGTCAAGCTAAATCAGGGAAATTAATGTTTATGGCCAATTACACCATTGTTAATTGGGGACCCCACAGTATGTGCGTATCTAACTGCTCAGATGGTATTAACAGCACTATGTGTGACTGTGGTACTCAAGTAGCATAGAAGGTTACTAACACCACAATATAGCATTACCATGACAACGGACTTCTTGGGTGGCTTGAAGGTGGAATGCACCCTGCCTCGTCCTTGAATCGTCCTCAATAAACAGTTTGGGCCTGAACAATGGGACATCTGGAAACTTGCTGTGAGCACCAAAGAACTTGGAACTTGGACTAGACATTTCACAGGGACCAATCATGGTCATAGAAACTATTTCTTTTGTTATAATCAATCATATTTCATACAAGCTTGTGTTCCCCTTCCTTTTGTTCTAGCTATAGGAAGTTTACAATTCAATAAGACTTTATGTTCTGTAACTTGTATAAATTGCAAATTATATACTTGTCTTAACTCTTCTGTTTTCTTAAGAAATGAATCCCTTTAGATTCTTTGATCTCGACATAGTCTGTGGTTACCAATAAATCTCCAGCGGCCCTGGGAAGAAGGCCCCATGGCTGTACTTGCTTCCCGGTTGCTTACTAAACTGCTCTGGTGATCTAAATGATTCATTAGATGGCTGATTCTTGACATTTTTGGATTAATAGCTATTTACACCACTGCTGCCGTCACTGACGTTGCTTTACAAACCTCAATTCAAACACATAATTTTATCCAAAATTGGACTAAAGATGCTCATGCTATGTGGGCCACTCAGGCTCAGATAGATGAGGATATTCAAGATGAAATACAGGAACTAAAAACAGCCATCAGGGGGTTCAGGATTGGGAACTCATAAAAAAAATAAAAATAAAAACAGCCATCAAATGGGTTGGAGATCAATTAATAGATGAACAAAAACAGGTGATGCTAAAATGTGATTGGAATTCTACTCAATTTTGAGTTACTCCTGTTCAATTCAATCATAGTGCCTACAACTGGGAACAAATCAAATTTCATTTACAAAATATACATGGCAATGCTTCTCTGAATGTACAATTATTACCAAAAAAAAAAAATCTTTGAAACCTTTTCTAAAAATCTGCCCTCTTCCACTAATTTGAAAACTTTAGCTGAACAACTAGCTGATTAATTATCTGGGCTAGATCCACGCAGATGGTTTCAAAGCATTACTCACAGCATCGGGTCTGGACCTGTAATTTTGGTAATTGTCTTGATAATTATATTTGTCATTTACCATTGCCTTCATGCAAAAATTATTTAAACAAACTCAAATGGTCAGAACCCTTTTTACAAATATTATAAATAAATAAGGGGGAATTATCAGGGAGTGTTTAACAGGAGGATTCCTACATGCTGTTTCTCATAAATCTGCTGTTCCTTATCAGTTTCTGTTGCCAGAAACCAGTGGTACAGAATGCCGCTCCCAGGACTGAGGTCACAGGATGAGACAGCCTTGAACCTCCTTCAGTAAACATTCTCCTTATGACAAAACTGCTTAGTCTCGATGCTCTTTCTTGAGATGTGGATTGTCTCCTGACCTTGTGACCATTAATAATCCCTTGTTCCCTTGGTAATGGTTGCTGTACGATGATTGGTTTTCTGATCTTTATCATTGCTGAAAGAAATTTCTTCTACAACAGCCTATATATACTCACAGAAAGATCATTAAAGCACCTTTGCTCCATCAGAGCTTGGGTCCCCCTGTCTTTCTTTTTCTCTCTCTCTGTCTTTCTCTCTTTCACTTTCTTATTGTCGACTCTGGACCATCAGGTTCCGGTCCATTAAAGGACCTCAACAGGGACCTACTTAAACTCAAAGGGTTTTGCACAGCGAAGGAAACAATATGCAAAAAGAAAAGACAATCCACAGATTGGGAGAGAATATTTGCAAATGATGTGATTTGATGTGTGCCAAGGGATTATTTGCCAAATTACAAACAGTTCATGATGCTTAACAGCATCAAAACAAACAACCCATTCAAAGGATGGGAAGAAAACCTAAACAGACATTTCTTCAAAGAAGACATACAGATGGTCAAGAGGCACGTGAAAAGATGTCAACATCGCTAATTATTAGAGAAATGCAAATCAAAACTACAGTGAGGTATCACCTCACACCAGCCAGAATGGCTAGCATAAAAAAAATCCACAAGCAGTAAGGGCCAGAGAGGGTGTGGAGAGAAAGGAGCCCTCCTCTGCTCTTGGTGGGAATGTAAATTGGCACAGCCACTACGGAGAACAGTGTGTGTACATGTGTACTAAGTCACTTCTGCGTTGTCTGACTCTTTGTGACCATAAGGACTGTGATTTGCCAGGCTTCTTTGTCCATGGGATTCTCAAGGCAAGAATGCTGGAGTGGGTTGCCATGCCCTTCTCCAGGGGATCTTCCTGATCCATGAGTTGAACCCCTGACTCTTACATCTCTTGAATTGGCAGGTGGGTTCTTTACCACTAGTGCCACCTGGGAAGCCTGGCAAACAGTATGGAGGTTCCTTAAAAAACTAAAAATAGAGCTACCATATGACACTGAAACCCCACTGCTGGGCATGTATCTAGAGAAAAACACGATTCAAAAGGATATATGCACCCTAATATTCATTGCAGCACTGTTTACAACAGCCAAGACATGGAAGCAACCTAGATGTCCATCAACAAAGGAATGAGTAAAGAAGATGTGGTATGCGTATAAGTACAATGGAATATTATGCATCCATTGAAAAGAATGAAGTAATGCCATTTGTAGCAACATGGATTGCCACACTGAGTAAGTCAGACAGAGAAGAACCATTGGATGAAATTCCTTGCATGTGGAATATAAAAAGAAATGATATAAATGAACTTACTTAGAAAATAGAAAGAGATTTACAGACTTAGAGACCGAACTTATGGTTGCCTGGGGTGGGGGAAGGGTAGAGGGAAAGGAAAGAGCTTGGGATGGACATGTACACATTGCTAAGTTTAAAATGGATAAAGAACAAGGACCTAATGTATAGCACATAGAACTCTGTTCAGTGTATGTGGCAGCCTGGATGGAAGGGAGTTTAGGGGAGAATGGATACATGTATATGTATGGCTGAGTCCCTTCCCTGTTTACCTGAAACTATCATAACATTGTTTGTTAATTGGATATACCCCAATACAAAATAAAAGGTAAAAAAACAAATCTGGGAATCAGAAATGGAGCTCCATCTCAGCTCCCTGCAGATCTGTACATTCTGGGAAAATCCATGGACTTCTTATAGCTCCCCTTTGTTGATCTTTGTTTCCTTAAAGAAAAGCATCCATGTGTGAGACAGTCTCAAAGGTCTAACTGAGTTGTTGTGAGATAGCTGGATATTGTTCATAAACCACTATGTCTCTTCAGTGAAGGAAAGCTTCATAGAAAACAAAATTGAGAGAGATTAAACCCATACCTGATCATCTTTGCTTTCTTCTTTTCCCCTTAACTCTCTCTTTTCTCCCTTGCTTCCTTTCACCCTCCACCAACAAGATGCAGTTTTAGCATCAATTTTGGTTTAATAACTAGGGATATATGGAGGGATAACACTCTTCCTCTGCTTCTGGTGAACCTCAAGTTCCTTAGGGACACTCTGTGATCTGATACCAGGTGATCACTCGATAGACTCCTTCTTGTTTATTGTGTGGAGAAGACAATGGCATCCCACTCCAGTACTCTTGCCTGGAAAATCCCATGGACGGGGGAGCCTGGTAGGCTGCAGTCCATGGTGTCGCGAAGAGTCAGACACGACTGAGCAACTTCACTTTCACTTTTCACTTTCATACATTGAAGAAGGAAATGGCAAGCCACTCCAGTGTTCTTGCCTGGATGATCCCAGGGACGGGGGAGCCTGGTGGGCTGCCATCTATGGGGTCGCACAGAGTCGGACACGACTGAAGCGACTTAGCAGCAGCAGCATTTCTTGTGGTGGGGATCAGTACTGAAAGCTCCTTTAACAGTGTGGGATCATAAACGTGCACAAACATACTTTCCACACTGTAACCTAAGTATGGCTTAAGGTTTTTCTATGGAGACCGAGGCCTTTTCTCTGAGTATGAATAAATTGATGGTGGATCTTTATCAAGCACCTTGCCTCAGCAATACACATAGGCTGAAATCTATCTCCCCCCACTTTTTTTTCCCATGAATGTGGAACAAAGAAGTAAGGAGCTTTGCAAAACAGTTCAGGTGCAGAATCCTTTCCAAAGTTTTACAATTTTACATCTAAGTCATCTTCAAGTACCTTGGTCACATCAAATTTGACAGTAGTTTTTAATGATTCTTTTTTCTTTTTAAGTCTTTACAAAGCATTCAATCTGGATTTTGTGAAGGCACAATTTCCTATCTCTTCCCTTCTCCTTACTTCCCTTCCTCCCTCCTTCCTTCCTTCCTCCTTTCTCATATAGTTTGTTTAATGACACCGTATTAGTTAAAGAATGTAATTGCAGCAGCAACTACAATCAGCACAATGAGGCTGGGGATTACTTAAAGTGATTCAACTCAGCTGCGGCTTCCCTGATGGCTCAGATGATAAAGAATCTGCCTGCAATGCGGAGACCCGGGTTCGATCCTTGGGTCAGGAAGATCCCCTGGAGAAAGGCATGGCAACCCACTCCAGTATTCTTGCCTGGAGAATTCCATGGACTGAGGAGCCTGGTGGGCTACAGTCCATGGGTTATCAAAGAGCTGGATATGACTGAGCGACTAACACTTAAACTTCAATTCAGCTGAGGAGGAAGGCTAGTGAGTAACCTTCTGGTCTCAAGCTTTTGGTACAGCAGTCAGTGTATTTTTAGGGAAAATGGAAACTTGGGATGAAGCCAGAAAGCTAGTTAAGTGGAATTTTTAAAGGGAGCTTTCATGGTAACAAAAGACTCTCTGGAGCTTTAAAGCTAATGGCATTTTTGAAGTATATTTGCTCTCAGCAGTCACTTTGCAGACAAGAAATTTTCTTATGTTCTAGACAAACTATCACTTTCCATTGAAATAGTTTTGCACCCTCAGTAAAATACACACTTGTATTGTGTCAAGCAGCTATTCAAAAAGTGTATTCAAAATAAAAACTCCCAGACCCAGCCCAGACTATTCAGAGATAAACAGTTTCCATAACAACAAGAAAGCTGTGAACAAATGTCTAGCTGACAGAAAGCAGGATGTGCTACATGCTTATTTCTGTAGTTAATGTAATGACAAGAAAAGTGAGTTTGTAAAATGACACTGGGCTTCCCAGGCGGTGAAGTGGTAAAGAAGTCTCCAGAAGAGACTTAGTCACTTTTCAAGGATTTTTAGAGTTGAGTTTGAGGTTTTTGTAGGGTGATGCTCAGGTTTTTCTGGACTGCCTAGACTACTGTGAGCCTCTTCCTGACCACACGTTTAAACTGTCTTTGTTTGTTGACATGAAGTCTTTGACTTCTCTACGGCAGTGGTTCTCAGCCTTAAGTGTACATCAGTGTCACCTAGCGGGCTGGTTGAAACCCAGGTAGCTGCGCCCTGGGAGTGTCCGGGATGCAGCTTGAGCACTTGGAGAACCTCAGTTTTGGAGAAAGGTTCTTATGGTGCCCTGCGTCTACAGACCCTAAATGCTTTTCCCCACATGACTCTGTACCTTTCTCGCAGTCAGAGGAGACTAGTGGTCTTGGTTCCTCTTTTTCTTATTTCCTCTCTTTCTCCATCCAGGAAGGGATGAAAGAAATTCCTCTTCCCAATCCCATCCATCTCACTCCCCTTCTCCATCCTTCACTGACTTACCAGCATGGTATCACCAAGACTATGGTCTTGGCAGACTCCTTCTCCACGGGCCCCCAGCAGATCCTGAGGTCATTGCTAAGCCACCAGGAGGGGCGTGAGGGGACCACTCAGCTCTGATGGCTGGGGCAAGTCTGATATCTACGGTCAGGGAGCATGGGAATCATGTGTTCCCACCCCTACCGGGGTATGTGAACAGGGAACCAGGGACACAGCAGGGTATTTACAATTTGGGGGCTCTTGGGCATTTCAGTCCCAGAGCTCCTTGTTAAGGAAGATGGTAATTATTTTGTTTGTTTCCTTGACCCCTGTGACCTATTCTCTGGGATTGTGTACTCTGGGATGATGGAGTGGGTAACCCGGTGGAGATGTCACTAGGGATTCACTCTCACTAGGAAACCCCGACTAGTGTACCTTCCCTGCTCAGACTGAGCCTCAAGGCAACTGTTCCTAGGCAGTTTTCAATAGTGCTACTATGAATGTTGAGGGGCAGGTACATTTTTTTTTTTTTTTTTTGGGGGTCATTCATCTTTATCCAATTTCTTTTTCTTTAAAACATTTTTATTGTAATTATTTTTCAATTAAAAAAATAAAAATAAAAACAAACAAAAAATTAAAAATGTTTTTTATTGGAGTATAGTTGATTTACAATGTTTTAGTTTCAGGTGTACGGTAAACTGAATCAGTTACGCACACATATATATCTCTCCACTCTTTTTAGATTATTTAGATTATTTTCTCATATACACCATTACAGAGTACTGAATAGAGTTCTCTGTGCCAGACAGTAGGTCCTTATTGGTTATCTATTTTATATATAGTGGTGTTCCAATCCCAAGCCCAGTCTCCCAATTTATCCCTCCCTCTATCCCCTGGTAACCGTAAGTTTGTTTTCTATATCTGTACTTTGGAAGGAATGGTGCTAAAGCTGAAACTCCAGTACTTTGGCCACCTCATGCGAAGAGTTGACTCATTGGAAAAGACTCTGATGCTGGGAGGGAGTGGGGATAGGAGGAGAAGGGGACGACAGAGGATGAGATGGCTGGATGGCATCATGGACTCGATGGACATGAGTCTGAGTGAACTCTGGGAGTTGGTGATGGACAGGGAAGCCTGGAGTGCTGCGATTCATGGGGTCGCAAAGTGTCGGACACGACTGAGCGACTGAACTGAACTGAACTCTTTCTACTTTGTATTTAAGTTTATTTGTACCCCGTTTTTTTAGATTCCACATACAAATGATATCATATGGTGTTTGTCTTTCTGTGTCTGATTTACTTCCCTTCATAATGACTGTACCAGTTTGCATTCCCACCAAGAGGGTAGGAGCATTCTTTTTTGGAACCACCCTCTCCAGCATGTATTATTTGTAGACTTTTTGATGATGGCCATTCTGACCTGTGTGAAGTGATACCTCACAGTAGTTTTGATTTGACTTCACCATAATTTATGTAACCAATTTGCTATTGATGGATGTTTCCAGTCTTTGCTAACAATGGTTACTTTATACACATATCATTTCACAACTGTGAGTGTGCCTGAGCATGAACTCCAAAAGTGGGGTTGATGGGCCAAAGGTTGCCTTCTGATAAATATTACCAAGGTTTTTGCCACAGAAATTGTATTCATTTACAGTCCCCTTAGAGATATGTGAATGCCTGTCTTCTCACACATTGTTCATCAACAGTATGTGTTGTCTTCTCTTGGGTATTGTTCCTGTCACTCTGATATGTAAAAAAACTAGTATGTTAGTCTGATTAAAAATAATTAACAGACTTTATTATTTTATTAGTTTTAGATTTACAGAATAATTGAGCAGATAGTACAGTGAGTCCATATACTCACCCCTGCTTATAGTTTCCCTTATCAGTAATGTTTTGCATTGACGGGTACATTTGTTACAGTTAATGAACCAATATGGACACATTCCTCAATATGAATTTTTTAATTTAAAATTTCCTTTTATTTTTATTTGTTTTTTGATTTATTTTTTATTGGAATATAATTGCCTTACAATATTGTGTTATTAATACTTTCTACTGTACAACAACATGCATCAGCTATAAGTATAAATATATCCCCCCCCTCTTGAACCTCCCTCCCACTCCCCCATCCCACCCTTCTAGGTCATCACAGAGCACTGGAGCTTCCCACTAGCCATCTATTTCACACATGGCAGTGTATATATGGAAGAAGGCAATGGCACCCCACTCCAGGCCGCTTGCCTGGAGAATCCCATGGACGGAGGAGCTTGGTGGGCTGCAGTCCATGGGGTCGTGAAGAGTCGGACACGACTGAGCGACTTCACTTTCACTTTTCACTTTCATGCATTGGAGAAGGAAATGGCAACCCACTCCAGTGTTCTTGCCTGGAGAATCCCAGGGACGGGGGAGCCTGGTGGG
>SJYT01050097.1:191906-256444 GCA_006410635.1 Cephalophus harveyi | reverse complement strand
TATGTATGTATGTATAACTGAATCACGTTGCTATACAGCAGAAACTAACACAACGCTGTAGATCAACTATAATTCAATTTTAAAAAAAAGACCTGGCACATGTGTATGAGCTAATATACATATGAACAAAAGGGGCAAGACAGCTAATTTGGCCCCCTTGGATGATATACAGAAAGAAGAAAGGGGGTGCATTCATGTGACAAGCATTGTTTTAAACAGGCTAAGATATTTATTTTTCGCTATAGATTTATTCATTCATTGAGCAAATTATTGAGAATTTATTATGTGCCAGCACGATGCTGGGTGCTGGATATACAAGTGTGAGAATAGTGATACAGGATGGCAACCCTCTGGAGCTTCCAATGTAGTGAATCACAAATATGCAAACAAATTTTTCAAAGTTTCAACTTGTGGTAAAGATAATTGTTGAAAGAGAAAAGTGAGAGAGAAAGGAAAGACTGTTCAGTGTAGAGTGGTCACAGACTCTGAGAAAGTCACATTTAAGCTGAGACCTGGAAGACAAGAAAAAGCTAGTCTTGCAAAGAAGCAGCAGAAGACTTCTGCTTTTCTGAAAGGACACAGGCAAGGCCTCGAGGTGAGGAAGCAGAGGGAAGACTGGATGAGGGGAGCCTCGCATGAGGGGAGCCTGGCATGAGATGAGGGTGGAGCGAGAGGTAGGGTCAGATCACACAGGGCTGGGAGAGCTCTGAGAAGGAATTTAGAATTTTTTTTCTAAGTACAAAAAGGGGTGACTAAGAGGCTTTAAAGCTCAACATTCAGAAAACTAAGATCATGGCATCTGGTCCCATAACTTCATAGAAACGCTGGACTGGAAGAAACACAAGCTGGAATCAAGATTGCCGGGAGAAATATCAATCACCTCAGATATGCAGATGACACCACCCTTATGGCAGAAAGTGAAGAGGAGCTAAAAAGCCTCTTGATGAAAGTGAAAGAGGAGAGTGAAAAAGTTGGCTTAAAGCTCAATATTCAGAAAACGAAGATCATGGCATCTGGTCTCATCACTTCATGGGAAATAGATGGGGAAACAGTGGAAACAGTGTCAGACTTTATTTTGGGGGGCTCCAAAATCACTGCAGATGGTGATTGCAGCCATGAAATTAAAAGACACTTACTCCTTGGAAGGAAAGTTATGATCAACCTAGATAGCATATTCAAAAGCAGAGACATTACTTTGCTAACAAAGGTCTGTCTAGTCAAGGCTATGGTTTTTCCAGTGGTCATGTATGGATTTGAGAGTTGGACTGTGAAGAAAGCTGAGTGTGAAAAATTGATGCTTTTGAACTGTGGTGTTGGAGAAGACTCTTGAGAGTCCCTTGGACTGCAAGGAGATCCAACCAGTCCATTCTAAAGGATATCAGTCCTGGGTGTTCTTTGCAAGGAACAATGAAGAATCAAGTCAATCATATTAAGATTTCATAGTAAGTCCTATATACTAAAGGGATGTTGCAGCTCTGGATTTACTCAGCATTTGCTCAACAGTCATACCAAGAAATTCACACATTTTCCAGTCCCAGGTGAGTCTTGGAGATGCTGGGATTTATTTTTAATTTTTGGTCTTGTGGAACTTTCTGGACTGGATTGGTTCTCACCTCTTCAGCTTCTTCTCCAAGCCAGAGCAAGAATAACTCACATTTGAAAGCTCTAAGAGGTTCAAGTTCACTTCATGATTTGCCAAAGACCTTGTCATCCAATTATCATTCATTTCTAAACATCTCAAGTCACTTGTCTTTGAACATGGACTTCCACCCACAGTCATTTGGTGGTGTCAGTGAGAAATCCCACTGTTGACATTGTGTCCTTGTGACACTGATGTGACCATTTCAGTCAGCTTAGATGTCCACAAGTAGGAGGACCTGGGCTCAGTCTAATTCAGTTTCTCAGAGGACTCCAGCCCTTTGGCTTTGTCATCTAATATTAAAATCACAGTAACATGCAGTCACTATGGAAAACAGTATGAATGTTCCTTAAAAAACTAAAAATATATGATCTGACAATCTCACTTTGGGCATATATTTGGAAAAAATGAAAACTCCAATTTGAAAAGATACAATCACCCCAATTTCATAGCAACATTATGTATAGTAGCCAAGAAATGGAAGAAACCTGTGTGCACTGACAGATGAATGGATAAAGAAGATGTGGTACATATATATGTGATCAAATATTACTCAGCCACAAAAAAGAATGAAACAGTGTCATTTGCAGGAACATGAATGGACCTAGAGATTATTATACTACATCAGAGAAAGACAAATATCATATGATGCCACTTAAAAGTGGGATCTAGAATAAGACACAAATGAACTTAAAATTCAACATTCAGAAAATGAAGATCATGGCATCCGGTCCCATCACTGCATTAGAAATAGCTGAAGAAACAGTGGAAACAGTGTCAGACTTTATTTTTTTGGGCTCCAAAATCACTGCAGATGGTGACTGCAGCCTTGAAATTAAAAGACGCTTACTCCTTGAAAGGAAAGTTATGACCAACCTAGATAGCATATTCAAAAGCAGAGACATTACTTTGCCGACTAAGGTCCATCTAGTCAAGGCTATGGTTTTTCCTGTGGTCATGTATGGATGTGAGAGTTGGACTGTGAAGAAGGCTGAGTGCCGAAGAATTGATGCTTTTGAACTGTGGTGTTGGAGAAGACTCTTGAGAGTCCCTTGGACTGCAAGGAGATCCAACCAGTCCATTCTGAAGGAGATCGACCCTGGGATTTCTTTGTAAGGAATGATGCTAAAGCTGAAACTCCAGTACTTTGGCCACCTGATGCGAAGAGCTGACTCATTGGAAAAGACTCTGATGCTGGGAGGGATTGGAGGCCGGAGGAGAAGGGGACGACAGAGGATGAGATGGCTCGATGGCATCACTGACTCGAACGCGAGTCTGAGTGAANGAACTGTGGTGTTGGAGAAGACTCTTGAGAGTCCCTTGGACTGCAAGGATATCCAACCAATCCATCCTAAAGGAGATCAGTCCTGGGTATTCTTTGGAAGGAGTAATGCTAAAGTGAAAGTCCAGTACTTTAGCCACCTCCTGCGAAGAATTGACTCATTGGAAAAGACTCTGATGCTGGGAAGGATTGGAGGCAGGAGGAGAAGGGGTCAACAGAGGATGAGATGGCTGGATGGCATCACCAACTCAATGGACGTGTGTTTGAGTGAACTCCAGGAATTGGTGATGGACAGGGAGGCCTAGAGAGCTGCAATTCATGGGTCACAAAGAGTCAGACACAACTGAACTGAACTGAACTGATATGTACTTGAAAAGTGAAAGTGAAAGTCGCTCAGTTGTGCCTGACTCTTTGCAACCCCATGTTCTATAGAGTCCTTGGAATTCTCTAGGCCAGAATACTCGGGTGGGTAGTATTCCTTTCCTTTCTTCAGATTCTCATTGCTCAAAACATCAAGAATGATATTATTGACTAAATAAATCTCTGATATTCTGATACTTTTATAAATACCTAATATACTGAGTCAAGGCTATGGTTTTTCCTGTGGTCATGTATGGATGTGAGAGTTGGACTGTGAAGAAGGCTGATCGCCGAAGTACTGAACTGAACTGAACTGAACTGAACTTATATAAAAAACAGAAATAGACCCACAGAGACAGAAAACAAACTATGGTTACCAAAAGGGAAAGCAGGGGAGGGGTAAACTGAGTTTGTGATTAATAGATACAAACTACTGTATGTAAAGGGCTTCCCTGGTGGCTCAGAGGTTAAAGTGTCTGCCTGCAATGCAGGAGACCTGGGTTTGATCCCTGGGTCGGGAAGGTCCCCTGGAGAAGGAAATGGCAACCCACTCCAGTATTCTTGCCTGGAGAATCTCATGGGTGGAGGAGCCTGGTGAGCTACAGTCCACGGGGTTACAAAGAGTCGGACACGACTGAGCGACTTCACTGTATGTAAAATAGATAAACAACCAGGTTATACTGCATAGTACATGAAACTATTTTCAATATCTTACAAACCAAAAAGAAAATATATATACGTATATTAAACTGAATCACTTTGCTGTACACCAGAAACTAAAACAACATTGTAAGTCAACTACTTCAATAAAAAGTTTAAAAAAAATCACTGCACCATGATTTTAAAGAGAGTAATAATGTCTCAGTTTCTTTGCAAGAGACCTCATTCTGGGACCAGACAGAACTAGCTAAACTCTTTGGAATGTGTTCTGTGTATATTATGTGAGTCCACACCAGCTAACTAACAATGAGTCAGTGACGCATGACAATGGATTAAGACTCTAGTCTCTTGGGAACATTGGTCAAAGCTGAACAAAATGGGATACTGTAATGGAATTTTGTTTTTTTGATTTATTTATTTTTAGTTGAAGGATAATTGCTTTACAGTATTACATTGATTTATACCATTTTATAACCAGAATTTTATTTGGGAATGATTGGAGAAAACTAATCACTATGTTAACTTCCCTGGTGGCTCAGAGGGTAAAGTGTCTGCCTGCAATGCGGGAGACTCAGGTTCGATCCCTAGGTCGTGAAGATCCCCTGGAGGAGGAAATACAACCCACTCCAGTACCCTTGCCTGGAAAATCCCATGGACAGAAAAGCCTGGTGCAGGCTATAGTCCGTGGGTTCACAAAGAGTCAGACACGACTGAGCGATTTCACTTTCTTTCACTTCTATGTTACTCACTTTTCAAGTAGTAGCAGTTTGATTTCATGGTTACCTTATATGTTTACTCATTTATTCCTTTTTATGGATGAGAATACCTTTGTGCTAAGTTGCTTCAGTCATGTTTGACTCTTTGTGACCATATGTACTATAGCCTGCCAGGCTTCTCTGACCATGGGATTCTCCAGGCAAGAATACTGGAGTGGGTTGCCATTTCCTCCTTTAGGGGATCTTCCTGACCCAGGGATCGAACACACATCTCTTATATCTCCTGCATTGGCAGGTAGGTTCTTTACCACTAGTGCCACCTGGGAAGCCCCAGATGACTATTAATATTTGTCAGGAGTTTTTGAGGCTCAGCCCCTTTTCCTGATTAGAATTTATTAGCTCAAGGAAGGAGAAATAAAGCACAATAAGCTCTATGATGATGTGATAAGCAGCAAGCTTGTGAACTGCCCACGGTGGGCCATCTCCCAGATTTGGAAAGTCAAACTCTTTCCAACAGCTAGAAGAAGGTTCCACTACACTCTGATGCTGATATGGGACACCTCCCTCTCTATTCCGTTTGCCCCTCGTTCACAGTGGCACAGAGGTTTACTGTGAGTCTCTGTCTCTGTCCTGGGTTCTGAAGTCTGATCGGTATTGATGCCCTTTGGAGGGAACCAGATATGGGAAGAACCCAGGGCACAGGTGAAATGGGCTTGTGTCACCAGCTTGTAACACTCATCTCTCATAGCTTCCATCTCTTCTTTGAAGACAGATGGGGAGAACATGTTATCTTTCCTGCCGGGTCCTCATGACAAGGAATTTTAAAAATGTATTTTCTGCATTACTTCCTTATTTTATTAATTTTTTTTACAGTAGGTCCTTGGTTATCTATTTTAAATATAGCAGTGTGTGCATGTCAACCCCAAAGTCCCAACCTATCCCTCCTCCCTTTCCCCCTCGGTAACCATGAAGTTCATTCTCTTAAGTCGGTGAATCTGTTTCTCATTTGTAAATACGTCCATTTGTATTATTTTTTAAAACTTTTTACTCAGCTTTAAAAATATCTTTTACTTATTAAAAAAGAACTTTTTATTTTGTATTGGGGTCTAGTGACAGAGGATGAGATGGTTGGATGGCATCACTGACTCCATGGACATGTGTTGAGCAAACTCTGGGAGATGGTGAAGGACAGGGAAGCCTGGTGTGCTGCAGCCCACAAGATCACAGTCAGACACAACTTAGCAGCTGAACAACAACAGCTAGCTGATTAACAGTGTTGTGATGGTTTCAGGTGACCAGTGAAGGGACTCTGCCATACATGTATACATATACATTCTCCCTCAAACTCCCCTCCTATCTAGGCTGCCACATAACTTTGAGCAGAGTTCCAGGTGCTATATAGTAGGTCCTAGTTGGTTATCCACTTTAAATATAGCAGAGTGTATATGTCCATCCCAAACTCTCTAACTATCCTTTCCCCCAACCCCCACTCCCCACCAACCCTGAGTTCATTTTATGAGTCTGAATCTCTGTTTTGTAAGTTTATTTGTATGATTTGTTTTTGGATTTGACATATAAGGGATGTCGTATGAAATTTTCCTTTTCCATTTGGCTTATTTCACTTAGTGTAATAATCTTCA
Organism: Cephalophus harveyi; assembly: GCA_006410635.1. Classification (NCBI taxonomy): domain Eukaryota; kingdom Metazoa; phylum Chordata; class Mammalia; order Artiodactyla; family Bovidae; genus Cephalophus; species Cephalophus harveyi. The sequence continues at coordinate 250,147 of SJYT01050097.1, read as the reverse complement.
AGTCCATCCATGTTACTGCTGTGCTGTGCTTCGTTGTTCTTAGAGTCCTGTCTGAGTCTTTACAACCCCATGGGCTTTAGCCCGCCAGGGTCCTCTGTCCATGGGGATTCTCCAGGCAAGGATACTGGAGTGGGTTGCCATGTCCTCTTCCAGGGGATCTTCCCAACCCAGGTCTCCCCTGCATTGCAGGTGAATTCTTTACTGACTGAGCCACTAGGGAAGCCTGTGAATACTGGAGTGGGTAGCCTATCCCTTCTCCAGTGGATCTTCCTGACCCAGGAATCAAACCAGGGTCTCCTGCGTTGCAGGCAGATTCTTTACCAGCTGAACTACCAGGGAAGCCACGTTGCTGCAAGTGGTATTAAAAGTCCATGTGGTGAAAGCTACGGTTTTTCCATTAGTCATGTATGGATGTGAGAGTTGGACCATAAAGAAGGCTGAGCAATGAAGAACTGATGCTTTCAAACTGTGGTGCTGGAGAAGACTCTTGAGAATCCCTTGGACAGCAAGGAGATCAACCCAGTCAAAACTAAAGGAAATCAACCCTGAATATTCATTGGAAGGACTGATGTTGAAGCTGAAGCCCCAGTTCTCTGGCCACCTGATGTGAAGAGCTGACTCACTGGAAAAGACCCTGATGATGGGAAAGATTGGAGTGCAAAAGGAGAAGAGGGGATGGCGAAGAATGAGATGGTTAGACGGCATCACCTACTCAATGGACCTGAATTTGAGCAAATTCTGGGGGATAGTGAAGTCAAAGGAGCCTGGCATGCTGCAGTTCACGGGGTGGCAAAGAGTCGGACATGACTTAGCGACTGAACAGCAACAACATATGTGTGTCTGTGTATTGTGTGGGCATATGTATATGTGTGTGTATAAGCACCTCAGGGCTGCCATAACAAAATGCCACAGACTAGGTGGCTTACACAACAGAAATTAATTTACTTGAAGTTCTGGAGGCTAGAAGTTTGAGATCAAGGTGTCAACAAGGTTGGTTTCTTTAAGTTTCCCTCCTTGGCTCGTGGATGATTGTCTACTCTCTGTAGCTGGCCCTAATCTCTTCTTATAAGGACAGTGCCTATATTGGATTAGGACCCACTTGGGCTTCCCTGGTGGCTCAGAGGTTAAAGCATCTGCCTGGAATGCAGAAGACCCGGGTTCGATCCCTGGGTTGGGAAGATCCCCTGGAGAAGGAAATGGCAACCCACTCCAGTACTCTTGCCTGGAGAATCCCATGGACGGAGGAGCCTGGTAGGCGACAGTCCATGGGGTCGCAAAGAGTCGGACACGACTGAGCGACTTCACTTCACTTCACTTCACTTCAATGACCTGATGTGCGAAAAGTGAAAGTGTTAGTTGCTCAGTCGTGTCTCACTCTGTGCAACCCCATAGACAGTAGTAGCTCCTCTATCCTTGGAATTCTCCAGGCAAGAATACTGGCGTGGGTTGCCATTTCCTCCTCCAGGGAATCTTCCTGACCCAGGGATCGAACCCAGGTCCACTGCATTGCAGACAGATTGTTTACCATCTGAGCCACCAGGGCAATCCCATGTGAATATGTACTTATGTGTACATGTATGTGTGTATGTGTATCAGGTGAGCATGTTTATGTGTGCAAGTGAATGTGCATTTATATGTGTGGACGTGTACTTATGTATGTATTTACTTAAGCATGTATATGTACTTAGGTGTGTGTATGTGTATTGTGTAGACATATGTGTTTGGGTATAATTTTATTTATTTCTGGCTGTGCTGGGTCTTTGGTGTTGCTCGAGCTTTTCTCTAGTTGAGGCTAGCGGGGATACTCTTCATTCAGGTGCATGGGCCTCTCACTGTGGTGGCTTTGATTCTGGACATGTGCAGCCGTAAGCGGCAGCTTGCAGCAAGCAGCAGCGAGGGGTAGCTGAAAGCAGGGTCTTAGTTTCCTGGACCAGGAGTCCTAACCACTGGACCACAGGGGTGAGCAGTTAGGGCTAGAGTCCCTAGTCCTTGCCTGCCCAGTCAGGAACAAATTCAGGCAAGGAGGCAGAAGGTAAAGAGTAATGTATAAAGGAAAGGAAAAGTACATGCAGAAAGGCACACGGGCCAGCTCAGAGAGAGACTTGCGCCTTTGGGAAGTGTAAATCCTTGATAAGTGGGCTGTTTTCCAGGTCTTTGTCTTCCCTCAGGCCAGTCCCCTCTCTGGTTAATCTGCCTCTGGTCCTTCCCGTGGGTGCATGCATACCCTTCAGCCAAGATGGGTCTCAAAGTGAAGGCTTTTGGGAGAGCAAGATGCATTATGGTCTGGAATTATCCCCTGACTTTTGACACCCAAGGAGCCTTTCTGCACAGGTGTCATGTCTCCCTTGTCCCACAAAGAGGGGGATTGGAGATCCCTTAATCCTTTACTCAAACAGGGTTTTCCCTCTTTTTGTTCTTGCCATGATTATTACCTTGACTATTGCCGTGACTATTACCTAAAGGTCTTTACTAGAGGCAAAGACTGGTTATTTACCCTGTTTCTGTTGTTACTTCCATTTTGGAGGGCAAACAGAAGGCTGATTGTAAATGCCTTGATTGGTGCCCACCTGTCTCCTGTCTCAGGGAATGCAAACATGAGGCTGGTTTTAAGTATTCAGTCTGAAGCCCATTTGTTCCAGCCCCGTGAATTGCAAATAGGAAATCACACTTGGAGCTCGTCTGTTTCCTAGCTCAGCTTCTCTTGTTGTGCAGCATGGGCTCTGGGGGCGGGGCTTCAGTAGTTGTGGCACGTAGGCTCAGTAGGTTCTGGGCTCTGGGGCACAGGGTCAGTAGTTGGGGCACACGGGCTTAGTTGCTTCTTGGCATGTGGGATTTTCCCAGGTCAGGGATTGAACCACGTCTCCTGTATTGACAGGTGGATTCTTCACCATTGAACCACCAGGGAAGCCCTGTTGAATTATTTCTTTATGATAACTTTCCTGAAGTGGAGTTACAGGGTCAAGGAAAAAGAACATTTTTACAGCTCTTGATGAAGCCAGTCATTTCCAAAGGTTATAAATTTATACATCACCAATTCATAAAACTTTGTACTGATTTTTAGGGTGTTACAGGTCCCTATCTGGTGCTGTGGTAAAGAGCCCATCTACCAATGCAGGAGAGAGATGTGGGTTCAATCCCTGGGTCAGGAAGATTCACCTGGAGAAGGCCATGGCAGTCCACTCCAGTATTCTTGCCTGGAGAATCCCATGGACAGAGGGGCCTGGAGGGCTACAGTCCATATGGTTACAGTCTCAGAAGTGATGGAAGCAATTTAGCATGCATGCACAGGTCCCTATGGAGCTGGTGGAATTTGCATTGCTTTTTTCTGCAGAACACTCCCTTGTTTGCTTGCATTGGATTTATGAGTTCCTTTGGGGGATTGCTGTGGGTGAGCTCTGTTTAAATAGTTTTGGGGGTTGGAGGTTGCAGGAAGGGAGATCTTGAAATTCAGAAGTGGATGCCTACCTTGGGGGGTAGGGTAGATTTTGGTACTCGAAGTTTCTAAGGTTAAGCCAAAATTGCTTTCTTAACATTTCTTCCTGGAGGTCCTAGCTTTCATCTCCAAACCACAAAGAATGTTCTCATTGCTTTAAGAGCTTAGTGTTTTCAAGGTCCCTTTGTGCTAATGTGTGAATCAGTGGTGGTTTAATTGCTAAATCGTGTCCAACTCTTGCGACCCCATGGACTGTGTAGCCTGCCAGCTCTTCTGTCTGTGCGAATCTGTATTACGTGCTTTTTTAGATTGCCAGGTAATATTCTGTTGTATGTTGTATGGGTACATTCTTTTCTTTTCTTTAAAAATAGACTCATTAGAAGAATTGAAGTGTAGTTGATTTACAATGTTGTGTTAATTTCGGGTGTATAGCAAAGTGGTTCAGTTATACATTGTCAACTACGAATTGGCACTTGCTATCTGTCTCTACAAGGATTAAACCATACGCTGCTGTCGCTGCTGATGTTCAACACTCTCCAAAAGTAGTTCAAGGTGGAGAGCAGAAATGAGGCACTCTGCGCTCAGGGGGAAAAAACTGGCAGAACAGGTCTTCAGATAGTTATTTTCAGGAGTTGATTTTATGAACCCAATTCTTGCATCTCCTCATAACTAGAAAGGCACTGAAATCCCTCATGGTGAAGATTGTTCCTCGTGTCTGGCAGAAAGCTTCAGGAGACTAACAGAAACCTTCTGGAAAAATATGTGCTTGATTGCATGTATTCCCCTTCATCAAAATCATATATATATACGGACCTTCCCTGCCTCCCCTGCCTCTTTGGAGCAGATGCTCAGAGCTATCTGAGGTGCTGTCTCCCAGGCTGCAGTCCTCATTTTGCCCCAAGTAAAACTTAACTCACAGTTTTCACGTTGTGCATCTTTTAAAAGTAGACAACATGTAAGTTTATATGTCTGCTCTTTTTTCAGGTGCTTATCCTATGGCAACCCACTCCAGTATTCTTGCCTGGAGAATCCCATGGATGGAGAAGCCTAGTAGGTTATAGTCCACGGGGTCGCAAAGAGTCGGACACGACTGAGCGACTTCACCACAACCACCACCACCACCATCCCTTATAGGTTATTACAAGATATTGGGCATAGTACCCTGTGCTGTACAGTAGGTCCTAGTTTATTTTATTTATAGTAGTGCATGTATGTTAATCTCAATCTCCTAATTTATCCCTTCCTCCCTTTTTTCTTTAGTAACCATAAGTTTGCTTTCTATGTCTGTGAGTTTATTTCCAACAGTCTATTTTTAAACAAAAAAAGAAGTTAAAGAAAAACTTGAGTAAAATAATAGTATAGGGGTTTGTAGATATATGATGAACATAATGCGCACAGACCTTTGGATCTTTACATGGTTCTCACTCATTGTTCCTTCAGATAGATCTCTGCTCAACTATCATCTTTGTTGCTGTTCAGTCGCTAAATGATATCTGACTCTTCCCTCCAATTCTTTAGCCTCTTAAGGTGCTCCCCTACTCCATTGCACTCAGCACTACCAAAAATCATATTGTACTGTTTATCATCTCCCCACCAGAATGTGAATTCCATGAGATCAGGAGTTTGGTCAACCACACTATTTCCAGAACCTAGAACAGTATTTGGCATTGGGTAGGAATTTGATAAATTATTTTAATGTAACGAATGAATGAACACATGGAAAATAAAAATGCTCATAACTTTGGCTTAGCAATGCTTTGAGAAATGTTTATACACAGGAACAAAGAGGCAAAGACCAGGACACTGGCCATGAAGTCAAAAGGCAAACTGATTGTACACTGAGGTGACTTTTGATGTTTCATACATAAATATTTTTTTTCTGTTACCACTTTTTAATGTGGTAAAATAGGCAATTTTATAAATTTTACAATTTTATACATTAAAATTTATAAAGTTTATAAAATTTCATACAATTTTATAAATATACAATATTATGACCAACCTAGATAGCATATTCGGAGAGGGGAATGGCAACCCACTCCAGTGTTCTTGTCTGGAGAATCCCAGGGACGGGGGAGCCTGGTGGGCTACTGTCTACGGGGTCGCACAGAGTTGGACATGACTGAAGTGACTTAGCAGCAGCAGCAGATAGCATATTCAAAAGCAGAGACATTACTTTGCTGACAAAGGTCCGTCTAGTCAAGGCTATGGTTTTTCCAGTGGTCATGTATGGATGTTAGAGTTGGACTGTGAAGAAGGCTGAGCGCCGAAGAATTGATGCTTTTGAACTGTGGTGTTGGAGAAGACTCTTGAGAGTCCCTTGGACTGCAAGGAGATCCAACCAGTCCGTTCTGAAGGAGATCAGCCCTGGGGAATTCTTTGTAAGGAATGATGCTAAAGCTGAAACTCCAGTACTTTGGCCACCTCATGCGAAGAGTTGACTCATTGGAAAAGACTCTGATGCTGGGGGGGATTGGGGGGCAGGAGGAGAAGGGGACGACCGAGGATGAGATGGCTGGATGGCATCACTGACTTGATGGACGTGAGTCTGAGTGAACTCCAAGAGTTGGTAATGAACAGGGAGGCCTGGCGTGCTGCGATTCATGGGGTCGCAAAGAATCAGACACGACTGAGCGACTGAACTGAACTGAACTGAACAATAAGATATGCAATTTTAGTCATTTTTAAGACTATAGATCAGTAACCTTAAGTACATTCACATGGTTGTGTAATCATTACAACTATCCATCCAAAACTTTTTCATCTTACCATACTAAAACTCTGTACCCATTAAACAATAACTCTCTAGCCCTCACCCCAAACCCTGCTAACCACCATTCTTTCTTTGTCTCTATTATACATGAACATTTAAATTTTTAATTGTATGTATGGACTAAAAAATTGAGATATAAATGACATACAACGTTATGTAAGCTTAAGGCATACCATATGTTGTTTCAAAACATTTATATATTGCAATACAATTTCCATCACAGCATTAGCTAACACTTCTATCATGTCACACAATTATCATTTCTTTTTTGTGGTGAGAACCCTTAAGATTCAGTCTCTTAGCAACTTGGAAATTTATACTACAGCATTGTTGACTATAATCCCTACACTGTGCATTAGACCTCCTTAACTTATTCATCATCCAGTTTGCAAGTTTGTACCTTTAAAACATCTCCCCAATTCCCCTATCTCCCAGGCTCTGATCACCACCTTTCTACTCTGTTTCTACAAGTTCAGCTTTTAAAAGTTTTATGTACAAGTGATTTCATACAGGATTAGTCTGTCTGGCTTATCTCACTTAGCATAATGCCTTCAGGTTCCATCCATGTTGCTGCAAGTGGCAGGATTTCCTCCTTTCTCATAGTTGAATCATGTTTTTATGCTTATCTCCTAATTATGGCAAGTAATACTGACTTTCCACATATCATAGTATGAAACTACTCCCTTTAAAACATAACTTTATTATATAAAATTCACACATGATCAATTTACCCTTTGAAACTACAGGGTTCAATGGTCTTGCTGTGTCTAAAGAGTTGCACAACCACATACCAAGGGAGTTGGAATCACCAAAGGAGTTTTAAAAATCTTTATTAAGGTAGTTTTATTCCCTGAAAGGCAAAATAATTATTATATATTTTTAAAACAACTTTGTTGTTGTTGTTGTTTAGTTGCTAAGTCATGTCCGACTCTTTTGTGACACCACAGACATAGCCCACCAGGCTCCTCTGTCCAAGGGATTTCCCAGGTAAGAATACTAGAGTGGGTTGCCATTTCCTCCTCCAGGGGATCTTCCTGACCCCAGGACTGAACTCACATCTCCTGCATTGGCAGGCAGATACTTTACCACTGAACAACCAGGGAAGCCCAAAACAACTTTATTGAGATGTAATTCACATGCCATCCAATGCATCCATTTAAATTGCTCAATTCATTATCTTTTGGTATATTACATTATTAGCTTTTAAAAATTGTGGTAAAATATATGTGACACAAAGCTTGCCATTTTAACCATTTTAAGGTGTGTGGTTCATAATGGGCAGCCAACTTCACTATCTATTTCCAAAATTTTTTGTCACCCCAAACAGAAGCTCTGTAATCATTATACAGTAGCTCCCCAATCTCCTAGCCTCCAGCTTCTGGCTATCTCTAATCTACTTTGTGTCTTTATGAGTTTGCCTATTTGGAGTAGGCAAACCTATTAATGGACTCATATAACACTTGCCTGTTTATTTTTTTAAACTTTTATTTATTTATTTGGGTCTGAGTTGTGGGATACAGTATCTTTAGTTGCAGCATTTAACATTTAGTGGTGGCATGTGGAATCTAGTTCCCTGACCAGGGATTGAACCTGGGTCCCCTGCATTGGGAGCACCAAGTCTTAATCACTGGACCACCAGGGAAGTCCCAATACTTGTCCTTTTGTGTCTGGCTTATTTCACTGAATATAACACTTTCAAATTTTATCTGTGTTGTAGATGCACTCAAGGTATTTTAAAAGAGAGAATTTACTGTGGGCATTGACCTAACAGGTAGTAGGGGACTGGAAAGGCAAGAAGGCGTTTCTAGGGTTAAACCAGAGATAGCTCAGGTAGGGATCAGGTGACCTGCCCAGGCCTGGGAAGTAAAGAGAGGAGCTGAAGTTAACAGATCCTGGAAGCGCAAAGGATGGAGAAGAGTGTGCCATGTGAATCTGGCACTCATACCTCTGTGGAGGGGCTGCTGACCAGCTGGGGCTGGTGTATTTAGGGGGAGGCATGAAGATGCCAGTTTTACATATGGATCAAAGGAATTGGAAACTGGAAAGAGCTGATACAGCTGGACAACAACAGGAGAATTCAAATCACATGTCTTTCCTCCTCCTTCCTGTTTCTCTCTTGTGTCTTGTATGGTCAGAATGTAATAGGAAGCCAACTGGGCGTAAGAAGCTCACCCTGGGTGAGTTGTGGGCATGGGTGTAGACTGTGGGCAAGGAGGTTAAATTAATTGGCCATCATGAGGTTGACCTCATTTCCTGTAATTGATCATCTGTAACAACAACTTCATAAACAGCTGAAATGTTTTACTCCCCGAATAACCCAACCAATTAGAATGAAAGCAGATCAGTTTGTATCCCAAGTTCTGAAAGCTAGACATCCCATTGCTTTTCTTGTGTCTTGTGCTGAACTGCAGGCCTTTATAATGGCTTAGGTGATCAATTCCTTGTGCTTCCCTTGCTAGTGTATGTTGTTTAGTAGCTAAATTGTATCAAATTCTTTGCCACCCCATGGACTGCAGCATGCCAGGCTTCCCTGTCCTCCACTATCTCCTGCAATTTGCCGGGAGATAAAGTTTGTGTCTATTGAGTCAGTGATGCTATCTAACCATCTCATCCTCTGCTACTGTATACACTTTTTAAAAATAAAAAAGCTATTAAATAACTTTCCAGTTTATCAAGATATTCCAGTGGTCATGTGTGGATGTGAGAGTTGGACTGTGAAGAAAGCTGAGCGCCGAAGAATTGATGCTTTTGAACTGTGGTGTTGGAGAAGACTCTTGAGAGTCTCTTGGACTGCAAGGAGATCCAACCAGTCCATCCTAAAGGAGATTGGTCCTGGGTGTTCTTTGGAAGGAATGGTACTAAAGCTGAAACTCCAGTACTTTAGCCACCTCATGCGAAGAGTTGACTCATTGAAAAAGACTCTGATGCTGGGAGGAATTGGGGGCAGAAGGAGAAGGGGACGACAGAGGATGAGATGGCTGGATGGCATCACTGACTTGATGGATGTGAGTCTGAGTGAACTCGGGGAGTTGGTGATGGACAGGGAGGCCTGGCGTGCTGCGATTCATGGGGTTGCAAAGAGTCGGACATGACTGAGTGACTGAACTGAACTGAACTGAAGTTTAAGGTATACAATGTGATGATATATTGCATATATTGCAAAATGATTAAGTGGATAAACTTTAAAAGAAATTTATTTATTTGACTGCATCAGGTCTTAGTTGTGTGGCATGTGGGGTCTGGTTCCCTGATCAGAGATTGAACATAGGCCCCTGCTTGGAAGGTGGATTCCTTATTTTATTGTTCTCATAGATTTGAAAAAAAAATGTGTTTATTTTCAATTGAAGGATAATTGCTTTACAATATTGGTTTCATTTCTGCCATATATCAACATGAATTAGCTGTATGCATACATTTGTCCCCCCATCTTGAACCTCCCTCCCACCTTCCACCCTTTCCCACTGCTCTAGGCTGTTCCAGAGCCCCAGTTTGAGCTCCCTGGATCATATAGCATATTTCCATTGGCTATCTATTTTACATATGGTAGTGTATATGCTGTGGCTCCATCCCTTCATTCTTTCTGGAGTTATTTCTCCACTGATCTCCAGTAGCATTAAAGGGGACGACCGAGGATGAGATGGCTGGATGGCATCACGGACTCGATGGACGTGAGCCTGAATGAACTCTGAGAGATGGTAATGAACAGGGAGGCCTGGCGTGCTGCGATTCATGGGGTCACAAAGAGTCGGACAAGACTGAGAGACTGAACTGAATTGAACTGAACTGAAGTGTATATGCTTCCATGCTACTCGCTCCCTTCATCTTACCCTCTTGGGAAGGAGGATTCTTAACCACTGAGCTGTCAGGGAAGTCCCCAGAAAGTGTGATTGATTAGCCATGTCTGCCATGGGCACCAACATAGAGAGAGGTGGCACACTTGCTAAATATCTGTGATCCTATAACTAGTTGATCTGCAAGATCCCTTAGGATTCTGAAAAGCTACAGTTCTGTGTCTGGATACTTCCTTGGGAACATTCTGGAGCTGGAACTGTCATATAAAATACAGCATGGGAGTGTGGCCTGTAACTTTACCATTCCCAGCACATCTGCTTATATGAAAGGAATGAGGCTCATCATTCTCTGTGCATGATAGACACACTGGGAGGCAGCTGGCTATCAGAGAAAAGAAATCAAGTGCACAATGCCTATTTCATCAGCCTCACTGTTTAAGTACAGAGCAAAGATTCCAAAATATTCTTTTATTTTATTATTCAAAAAGACACATCTAGCACAATGCCCATTGCAGCACTATTTACAGAAGTCAGAATATGGAAGCAACCTAGATGTCCATCAACAGATGAATGCATAAAGAAGTTATGGTACATATATGGGATGTTATGGGATATGGGATATATATATGGGATATTATATATATATGTGATATTACTCTAACATAAAAGGAATGAATATGAGCTGGTTGCAGTGAAATGGATGAACCAAGAGCCTGTTATAAGTGAAATAAGCCAGAAAGAGAAAAGCAAATATCACCCATTAATGCATATTATATGGAATCTAGAAAAGTAGTACTGATGAACCCATTTGCAGGGTAGGAATGGAGACCCCACAGATTCTTAAAGTTTGACAACTATTTACTGAACATCCATTATGTTGAGCAAAGACTTATTCCCTACTCTGGAAAAATTGTAATTTGTTTCTCATCCTGGGTGAGGGAGCAGAATCAACCAGAAAGAATATTAGGAATGGCTTTATGGAATAAGTAGGGGTGGGAGATAGTGGAAAGTGGATGAAGAAGAGCAAGAAGGCACTCATGCTTGGAGAAATGTTAAGAGCAAAGGCTGAGATGCAGGGATGAGTAAGACATTAGTCTTGCTGGAGCATGGTTGGGGAGGTGGGAGATGAGTTTAGATGACTGCTGATAGGAGTGGGATTGTACAGGTGAGAGAAATCAGGGTGTGGAGCTGAGCCTTGATCTCTGTGCAATGAGGCACCATTGTGTCTTCTTTAGTGTTCTGGGGAGATCAAGAATTGTAAATGACATGGAGGTTGGGGGAGGAGTGAGATGGGAGGGCATAGAGACAAGGAAGGAAACTGGTGCAAAGATACAGACATGAGAGGATGGAACTAGAGAGTGACAAGGATGGAAGAGAATGTTTCAAAGTCAAGCCGGGCTGGATATGGTGGCTGGTGACATAGGAAGGATGAAGAAAGACGGGTGTCATAGATGACTGCAGGGTTTGAGGTTGACGGTTCCAGGGAACACTTGGAGGATGGACCAGGAAGAAATGATTCCTCTTTAGCCATGAGTTTTCAGTGATGGCAGATATGACCACAGGCTATCATGGTGGGAAAGGTCAGGGCTGTAGATAGATAGAAAGTTGTCATAGACTTGGGAGCCTCTGATCCAGCTTCCGGCCCAATGTCAGAATCCCATGGAGGTAAACTTGCCCAGGTGGTGCTAGTGGTAAAGAACCCGTCTGCCAATGCAGGAGATGTCAGAGACCAAGGTTGGGAAGATCCCCTGGAGGAGGGCATGGCAACCCTCTTCAGTATTCTTGCCTGGAGAGTGCCATGGACAGAGGAGCCTTGTGGATGACAGTCCACGGGGTCAAAAAGAGTCAGATCAGACTGAGCGACTAATCGCACACTCACTAACGGAAGATTTAGCAGGTAGTGGAAGTGGGGCTAGCCTGGAAGCCAGACCTTGACCCTGCCACTGGCTTACTGTGTGGTATTTGAGAAGAGATTTAGCCTCTCTAGTCCTCCATAACCTTCTCTGAAAAGTAACAGGGTAACACTAGGGGTTTTTCCATAGCTCCAACATGCTATGATTTAGAGTGGCTGGAAGCTGACTAGTGGGAAGTTGCTGTGTGACACAAGGAACTCAGCCTAGTGCTCTGTGACAGCCTGGATGAGTGGGAGGGGGTGGGGTGGGAGAGAGGTTCAAGAGGGAGGGGATATATTATATTTATGGCTGATTCACATTGTTGTACGGCAGAAACAACACTACATAGTAAAGCAATTATCCTCCAATTAAAAACAATTTTTTTTTTAAAGAGAGTCAAAAGTCTGAGAATGGGTAAATGGATGGACTGTCTCAGACAGATGTCAGGATTCAGAGCAGTGGATGGAGTGGCATTAGTTAGGAGGAAGGGCTTCAGAAAAGGAGGAAGCAGCTCCACTAACCAGAGAGAACCCATGAGGTGGATGGCGTCAAGGTACCTGCTTGCTGGCCAAAGAAGAGGGGTCTTGGAGAAAGAACAGCTCTTGCTTTACTGAATTTCCAGAGGTTGAGAGGAAATCTCTGGGAGATGGGAATGGATGCAATTGCCAGGAGGAGGAGGTTATAACTCCACGTGAAATTCCAGAGCCAGTGAAGTTTTGATTAGGATGGGAGGTGATGAATGGGCATGGTTTATCAGTGGAAAATCTTGAGTTTTATCTGGTTACATTTGTATGGGTATGATTCATGGCAGAAAGAAGAGGGCTTCACCAGAGCATAGGAATGGAGAGTGGGATAATTGAATGTCTTTTTAGGTGTATTAATAGAGGTGGAGAGGGAGCCTGAGGGAGGTGATGTTAATGTTATCACCATGCCTTGTGCTCAGTTTTAGCTGCTTGGCCCTAAGAAGGATGGGGATAGATTGAAGGAGGACCTTCATGAAGGGTGAAGAGCTGGGCACCATTTAGCTTTGGGAAGAGAAGATTTTGGAGAAGTGGTGAGAGCTGCCTTTAAATCTCTGTGGGGGCAGAGAGGGTACCTGAAAGAGAGCCCCACCCCACCCTTTCTACTTCTACTGCAGATAGAGTCGTTTCCGAAGAGTGCTTTGGATTTCAGGGTTCACTTTCTTTGGTTCCCCTTCTTGAACTATCTCTGCTTCTGCCATCTGCCGGGTCACCTGCAACAACAGGAATGGTCAGCTTGGGGCTGGGCTTTTGGGGGAGTCAGGTAATGGGATTATTGGGAAAAAGTTAGGGCAGGTGAGTCTCCATGTCCTAAAGTGGGAGACCTTTACTGTCTCATCCTATACTATAATCGGGCTTTCCTGGTGGCTCAAAAGGTAAAGAATCTGCCTTCAGTGCAGGAGAGCTAGGTTCCATCCCTGTGTCAGGAAGATCCCCTGCAGAAAGAAATGCCCACCCACTCCAGTATTCTTGCCTGGAGAATTCCACAGACAGAGGAGCCTGGGGGTGGGGGGTGCTACAGTCCATGAGGTCACAAGGAGTTGGGTACGACTGAGCAACTAACTCTTTCACACCATAATTTCTGCGGAATCACTGACTGCACATTCTCATTATATGTTTTTTCTAATCTGCCAAAATAACACATACCCGTCAGAACGTCCAAAAATGAGTTAAACCTAAGGGGCTTGTTTACAGAAATTTATCCATATTTCATCTAAATTATCTCACATACTGTAAGCTTTGGAATTCCCTGCTTTAGGGAAAGTCACTTCTGGGAGATGGTGTTCTAGTTTCTGTGTTGGGACCCAGGTTGGCCTTGGAGCAGGAGGCAAGGGAGGGGGAACATGCAGAAAGGTTTGGAAGAGGCTGAGCCTGCTGTGCTTCCAGGGGGTGCAGTGGGTAAAGAACATGCCTGCCAATGCTGGAGGCACAAAGGATGTGGGTTTGATCCTGGGTCAGGAAGATCCCCTGGAGGAGGAAATGGCAACCCACTCCAGTATTCTTGCCCAGGAAATCCCATGGATAGAGGAACCTGGCAGGCTATCGTCTATGGGGTCACAGAGTCGGACACGACCGAGTGACTGAGCACGCACGTGCAGCCCGTTCTGCATGCTCCCTGATCAGACTGGGTGGGGGTTCCAAAGTACCTTCTCCCAACTCACCTCTGTCAGAAGCTCCAGAATGGGTCCTCTCTTATTGATGAACACATCAACCAGAGTCTGGATGAAGTAGGAGCCCTCCTGGTCATGTCTGTAGGCAATGTACCCTGGGAATTCCAGAGAAGAGGGCTCAGGGGAGCTCAGTGGGGGTGGGTGACTGTGTGTGTGTGTGTGTGTGCATGCGTGCACACACATGCGTGCACATGCACCTGCACGCGTATATGCTACAAAATGCCTTGGACAATGGTGAGTCCTGGAGGAGAGTCTCAAGGGTCAGGAGTGGCAGGTGAGGTGGAGAAGCAGGCCACACTGGGTCCGCTGGAAGCTCATACCCTCTATGGTGGAGAAGACGTGGAGGGTGTCTGTGTACGTTGGGATGGTTTCAGGACTGTCTTCTGTGATCATCACAAGATGCCCTCCAGTGACTGGTTCACCAGGGTCCCTTTGTTCTGAAACATCAAGAAGGAAAAGGCAAAATCAGAAAGAAGGAGAAGAAAAAAGAAGGTCATAAGACAGATGGGAAACCCAAGGCCTGGCAGGGGTTTTGGATCTGGGAGGAGGGGCTCTGCGTCCTTGGCTCTTGGCCCTACCTCCTCGACAAGCCTGCACGATGTACACCTTAGGCTTGGCTCTCAGGGCCCGGCAGTTCTTGTTGTTCAGAGCCTGGAAGAGGTCCTCCAGCTCGACCATCTTCTCATCCTTCCCTTCGAGGCGCCCTTCTAATCCGTGTGCCATGAGAACCACGAAGGCACAGCTGACAAAGTCTTCTCGGGCGTCGATGGCCTGTTGGAATTTTTCCAACTCTTCCTGGAATTGCTGGAGTGAGAGGAATGGCCGGACTCAGGGGTGACCCCGGAATCCACCTTCTCCTTCAGCCCCCACCCCTTCCCTGCTGGGCTGGAGCTGGCAGCACAATACCTGGGCAGTAGGGTCTCTCTTCACGGTGCTCTCAAACCCCAGCTGCTGGAACATGCGCTCCAGGGCATCCAGATCTGCCTTGGAACCTTCTCGGGCTTTGGTGACACACAATGTCAGGGCCAGGCGGGCACCCGACATGTCGTATGTCTCCTGGGCCAAGAGATGACAGAAATTATCAAAGGGGTATGAAAGGGGAGGAGAAAGCAGATGTGGTCCAAAGATGCCTGGGGGTAGGGTTGCTGAGTAAAATGTAGGATGCCAAGGTATACTCAAGATTCAAATGAAAACAAACAAACAAACAAACAAAAAAACACAACAACAAACCCAACCCAAGTTTTAAAGAATAAAGCCCTTTAAAGAATAAAGGGCTCAGATGGTGGATCTGCCTGCAATGTGGGAGACCCAGGTTTGATCTCAGGGTTGGGAAGATCCCCTGGAGAAGGTAATGGTGACCTACTCCAGTATTCTTGCCTGGAGAATCCCATGGACAGAGGAGCCTGGTAGGCTACAGTCCATGGGGTCACAAAGAGTTAGATACGACTGAGCGACTAACACTTTGAAGAATAAGTATGTCCTCAATATTGCATGGAGTATATTTACACTGAAAGGTTATTTCTTGTTGATGTGAAATTAAAATTTGACTGGGCATCCTTTATTTTTATTTGCCAAATCTGGCAATTCAACCTGGAGTCCAGTGTGAACTTGAGTAAATCACTGCTCCTATTTTTTTTTTTAAATAAAAAAAAATTTTATTTATTTTAATTGGAGGTTAATTACTTTACAATATTGTATTGGTTTTGCCATACATCACCATGAATCCACCACAGGTATACACGTGTTACCCATCCTGAATCCCCCTCCCTCCTCCCTCCCCGTACCATCCCTCTGGGTCATCTCAGTGCACCAGCCCCAAGCACCCAGTATCATGCATCGAACCTGGACTGGCTATTTGTTTCATATATGATACTGCTGGGCATACACACTGAGGAAACCAGAATTGAAAGAGACACGTGTATCCCAATGTTCATCACAGCACTGTTTATAATAGCCAGGACATGGAAGCAACCTAGATGTCCATCAACAGATGAATGGATAAGAAAGCTGTGATACATATACACAATGGAGTATTACTCAGCCATTAAAAAGAATACATTTGAATCAGTTCTAATGAGGTGGATGAAACTGGAGCCTATTATACAGAGTGAAGCAAGCCAGAAAGAAAAACACCAATACAGTATAGTAACACATATATATGGAATTTAGAAAGATGGTAACAATAACCTTGTATGCGAGGCAGCAAAAGAGACACAGATGTGTAGAACAGTCTTTTGGACTCTGTGGGAGAGGGCGAGGGTGGGATGATTTGGGAGAATGGTATTGAAACACTGCTCCTATTTGAATCTCAGTTTCCAAATATAGGGGCTTCCCTGGTGGTTCAGATGGTAAAGAATCTGCCTGCAATATGGGAGACTTGGGTTCAATCCCTGGGTTGGGAAGATCCCCTGGAGAAGGGAATGGCAACCCACTCCAGTATTCTTGCCTGGAGAATTCAATGGACAGAGGAACCTGGTAAGCTACAGCCCATGGGGTTGAAAAGAGTCAGGCATGACTGAGTGATTGACACACTTCCAAATAGAGACAATGAATATGTGTGTGGGGGGAGAATTTTGAGGGTCTGTTCCAGTTGTCACATTTGATAGCTTTGTCTCTCTCTCCATCATTCCCAAGAGTATTCTGAGCATTACCTTCTCACTTGCAGAGGTCTCAGACTTTATGAAGCTAATTCTGAGATTCTATCTTGTCCTATCAGAGGATGAATATTGGGGTCCAACTTTCTTTTTTTAGAAGAAAAGCAGGGTGAGACTTCCCTGGTGGTTCAGTGGTTAAGAATCTACCTTCTAATGCAGGAGACACAGGTTCAATTCCTGGTCCAGGAACTAAGATTCCACATGCCATGGAGCAATAAACCTGTGTGGCACATCTGGAGAGAAGCCCTCCAGCTGCAATGAGGATCCTTTGTGCCCCCATTAAGACCCAGTTCATCCAAAAATATGTAGTTATAAAAAAAAGAGAAGCAGGATACTGAGTACCATAATTTTAAGAATTTTATCATCGAGATAAAGGTAGCCAGGGTGCCCCCTTCTTTTCCCAGTTGCCACAACTTCAGTTCCATTGCTGAGTCTTTTTCCCCAGCTGAATGATCACAAAGCACCTGAGTTCTGAATCCACGTCATGATTTTTCNAAAAAAGAGAAGCAGGATACTGAGTACCATAATTTTAAGAATTTTATCATCGAGATAAAGGTAGCCAGGGTGCCCCCTTCTTTTCCCAGTTGCCACAACTTCAGTTCCATTGCTGAGTCTTTTTCCCCAGCTGAATGATCACAAAGCACCTGAGTTCTGAATCCACGTCATGATTTTTCACCCCCTCTAGAGGTTAAAGCGTCTGCCTCCAGTGCGGGAGACCCGGGTTCGATCCCTGGGTTGGGAAGATCCCCTGGAGAAGGAAACAGCAATCCACTCCAGTATTCCTGCCTGGAGAATCCCATGGACGGAGAAGCCTAGTAGGTTACAGTCCACGGGGTCGCAAAGAGTCGGACACGACTGAGCAACTTCACCTTCACCTTCACCTCCTCAGTGTCTCAAACATTAAGTTCCTCTTTTCCCCTCTCCCCAGATGCTCCCACCTCTTTCCCCCAGCCTGCACCCAGCCTACCTCTTCCAAAGGCTGAGGACTGCTCATCTCTTTTGATTCTGAGTCCAAATCTCACCACCCTTGTCTGATCCTAAGGGAAAAGGGACAAGAGAAGATAGGTTAAAGGTCTCCAAAGGAAGACAGAGGGGTTCAGGGGACAGACTAGGTTGTCTATTTGTGTTTTTGAGACTGAACAGGATCCCAGTGGTGGGAACTTGGCTCCTGGTGAGACGTGGGGCAAGAGATGACAGTCCATGAAGTGTGTCCTGTCTAGTGCGATACTCTGGTGATTCTCGTTCACTACTTCCCAGGTGGCTCAACGGTAAAGAACCTGCCCGCCATTGAAGCAGATGTAAGAGACACAGGTTTGATCCCTGAGTAGGGAAGATCCCCTGGAGAAGGAAATGATAACCCACTCCAGTATTCTTGCCTGGGAAATCCCATGGACAGAGGAGCCTGGTGGGCTACAGTCCATGGGCTGGCAGAGTTGGAATAACTGAGCAACTGAACAATAACGACAATGTTCATTACAACATTATTTACAAATGCCAAGATATGGAAACAACCTACATGCTCATGGTAGATGAATGGATGAAGAAGATACTTCTATCAATGATGGAATATTATTCAGCCATAAAAAGAATGAAATCTTGTCATTTGCGACAACATGGATGGACCTAGAGGGCATTATGCTAAGTGAATAAAATCAGACAGAGAAAGACAAATGCTGTATGATTTCACTTATATGTGGAATCAAAAAGGAAAAAAAAAAAAACCCCAAAGCAAATGAAGAAACATAACAAAACATAAGCAGAGCTATAGATACAGAAAATAAACAGGTGTTTATTTTTATAAACAGGTGTTCCCTCCTTCCAGAGGGAAGGAGGATGGGGGTGATGAGAGGAATAGGTAAAGAAGATTAAGAGGTACAAACTCCTAGTTACCAAGTAAATGAGTCATGGGTAAGAAATGTACAGTGTGGGGAATATAGTCAATAACTATTGATAGCATTGTATGGTGACACATTGTAATTAGACATTGTGGCAATCAGTTTGAGATGTAGAGAAATATCAAAACACTGTGCTGTGTAACAGAAACTAACAGTGTGTTAGGTCAATTATACTCAGAAACAAATTAATAAAAAAGAGATTAGATTTGTGGTTATCAGAGGTGGAAGGGGGAGGGGAATTGGATGAGGGAAGTCAAAACGTACAACTTCGCTAGTTATAACATAAATAAATATTAGGGATGTAGTGTGCAAGATGGTAATATAATCAACATTGCTGTATGCTATACATGAAAGTTAAGACAGTAAATCCAAGTTCTCATCACAAGAAAAATATTTTCCTATTTCTTTAATTCTGTATCTATATGAGATGATGGATGTTCACTAAACTTATCATGATAATCATTTCATGGTGTATGTAAACCAAATCATTATGCTGTACACCCTAAATTTATTCAGTGTTGTATATCAATTGTATCTCAATAAAACTGGAAGAAAAAATAAAGTGAGAACGTCATCAAAGTGGGAAATACAATTTTGAAACTGTCCCAGAAGGTCTTCAAATCTGAATAGATTAATTCACCTTCCTTCCTCTACCTTGAGCCTGAACATCTGCCCAAGTTCTTCATTCTCATCTCTGATTCTTTTTCTGGATAGAATGACTTTTTCCATAGTCTTGGCATTTCCCCATTTCTTTACTTTTTGTTACATTTTGTCCTCAATCTAGAGTGCTTTTTACTAGTTAAGAGCCCCTGCTCTGCTAATCTTGGGGGCGTCAGGTCTGCTATGACTTCCCCAAACATTTATCCATCCACTCACACATCTGCCCATCCCATCCATCCAACAAGCCATTCATCCATCTGGTCATTCATTTATCCATCTCTCCATGGATCCATCCATTCATTCGTTCATCAGTCCATCCAACACCTGCCCATTCATTCGTCCACCCACTCATCTATCCATCCGTCTACTTCTCCACTCAATCACCCATATATCTATCTATCCAGCAAATATTTTCTGGGTGTCTATTATGTGCTGGGCACTGGGAATATACTGTATAAGACAGACATGATCCCTGCCCTAAGGCAGCTCTAGTCTATGATAGAGCTCTATAATTTAATGCTCTATAAATGAGCTCTATAAATGAGCATTAAATCTCTACCCATCTGTTAGAAACACACACACACACACACACACTGGAGCCAGCGCTGTGAGGAAAGAGGAATTCAACACTTTGAGAGAGAAGGCGGAAGGAAGCTTAACCTAGAATTAAGTCCTGCCTTGGCCCCTTCCCAGCTGTGTGCCCTTGAGCATCTCACTCTCCTCTCTGAGACAGTTTTCCTGTCTGGAAAGGACCTAGAAACGATAGATGCTTTATAGCAATGGCACTGCAAAGTGGGTTTTAGGATCCCTGTTGACCCACTGGAAGTTGCCTCTCCCTCCTCTGGGCTCCCACAGCTCTGCCAGTCTACACTTACGTTCCAGCTTTTGATTCTTATTCTAGTGACTGAACGAGCAGCTCCATTTTTAGAACTGACAGCCTGACCTCTTTGTCTCTGTCTCCATCAGGGCCACCAGTGTGGGAATGGGCACAGAGCTGGTGTCAGGGAGAATTTGTTGAGTAAACAAATAAATGACCAAAAGAAAGAAAGAGTGATGGATGTGTAACTGGATGGACATTCCTTCAGTTCTGCTCAAACTGGACTGAGCATCCACTCGTGCAGGGAGAAGGGAAAAGAGAGAGGAGGAAGTAAGGGACGAAGGGGGAGAGGGGAGAGAGACAGAGAGAGGAAGACAGACAAACACACACGCACATACATACACAGAGAGAGACAGACAGACACACACATACACACACAGAGAGAGACAGAGAGGCAGACAGACAAACACACTCATGCAGTCACAGAGAAACAGAGAGAGACAGAGACGGACAAACGCACATACACAGAGAGAGAGAGACAGACAGACAGACACAGAGACAGAGACAGACAGAAACACACACACATGTATACAGAGAGAGACAGAGAGGGACACAGACAGACACACACACGCACACAGACATTTAATATCACTTACTGACTCTGGAAGTAACTTCTCAAATTCAGGCTCTCTCACCACCCTCCTAGCTGCCGACACGTCAGGGCACTGAGGAGGGGTCAGGCTGCATGTGCTGACCTTGGAGAAAGGGCTGCCAGCCTGGGACCTTCTCAGGTGTGCCTATGAGCTGGGCAGCACAGCTGTCTGGGCCTTTATTGCTGGCAAGCTTGCTGTTGCTCAAGAAACTTTATGACAGGAGGGACACGCCCTTGACACGACCTCGGTGAGGAAACAGAACCAAACGCCCATGGAATGAGTGATGGCAAAGCTTCGCTGACACCCCCTGGCTAAGGAGGCTGAGGCAGAGCATCCAAATTGGCCAGGGCTTTGATGCCATCCCAGCCACCAGGCACCTCCCAGATTCCAGCTCATCATTCTCAATCTTACCCCTCTTCTATCCCTTCCACATTTGACCGTGCAGATAATGCCAGCTTCACATGGTGATTAGCTCCTCCAGTCCTCAACAGTCCTAGGAAATCAGCACTGTTGCTCCCATGACGCAGCTGAGACTCAGAGGGGAAATGACTGCCTGACCACTAATTGGCACCGTTGGTATTCAAATCCAAGAGGGTCCAGCCCCAGAGGGTTTGGTCCAGCCCCCTGGACGGACACTTCACAGTCGATTCAGTCTCTCTCTCCTCTTCCTCATGACCTCCTTCCTCTATTCTTTTTCAGCTTTAATTTTATTTCACTTTTAAATTCAATTCAATTTACTTTTAATTAAAAAATTATTTTTAATATGATTTTAAAGGTTACTTTCCATTTATAGTTATTACAAAATATTGGCTGTATTCCTCATGTTGTACAGTGTATTCTTTTATTTAGTTATTTAAAAATAAACAGCAATTTTAATTAATTAAAATATTTTCAATAAAATATCTAAATTTAAATGTTTTGTTTTAAAATATAAATAAATCCTCTTGAATTTTAATACCGATTGTGCCAATGAGTTGTTGGGCAGTCATGTTACTTCTGAAACCTAGTTGCTTCCTGGGAGGAACAGTGATCTCTTAGGGCTGCTGAGGACTGCAGGAGATAGTAAACATGTGAAGTTGGCATTATATGCAGTCAAATGTGGAAGGGATGGAAGAGGTGTAATGATGGGAATGATGGACTTGAAAGCTGGATGAGCTGGAATCTGGGGGGTGCTTTGTGGTTGGGATGGCATCAAAGCCCTGGCTAATTTGGAGGCTCTGGTGTCGGTTAAGTTTTGAAATCATTGTTCCGTGGGTGTTTGGCTCTGTTATGTCCTTCCTCTTCTATCCTTTTTCAGCTTTAATTTTATTTCACTTTTCAGTTCAATTCAATTTACTTTTATTTAAAAAATTAAATTAAAAATACGATGTTAAAGGTTACTCTCCATTTATAGTTATTACAAAATGTTGGCTATATTCCCCGTGTTGTACAATCCATTCGTTTAATTAATTGATTTTTATTTTTGGCTGTACTGGGTCTTTGCTGTTGCATGGGCTTTTTCTCTAGTGGTGGTGAATGGGGGCTACTCTCTGGCTGTGGGTCTGAGGGCCTCTTGTAGCCTTGGCTTCAGCAGCTCTGGTTCCCGGGCTCTGGAACACAGGCTCAGTAGTTGCGGCACATAGGCTCAGTTGCTCTGTGGCGTGTGGGATCTTCGTGGACCAGGGGAAGAAACTGTGTCTCCTGCATTGGCAGGCAGATTCTTAATCACTGGACCACCAGGGAAGCCCTATAATATACTCTTGTAGTCTGTCGTACACCCAATAGTTTGTACTTTCCTTCCCCATTACTATATTGCCCACCTCCTCTCCCCACTAGGAGCTTCCCTGATAGCTCAGTTGGTAAAGAATTTGCCTGCAATGCAGGAGACCCCGGTTCGATTCCTGGGTCAGGAAGATTGACTGGAGAATGAATAGGCTACCCATTCCAGTATTCTTGGGTTTCCCTTGTGGCTCAGTTGGTAAAGAATCTACCTGCAATTCGGGAGACCTGGGTTCCATCCCTGGGTTGGGAAGATCTCCTGGAGAAGGGAAAGGCTACCTACTCCAGTATTCTGGCCTAGAGAATTCCATGGACTGTATAGTCCATGGGGTCACAAAGAGTCAGACACGACTGAGCGACTTTCACTTTCTACCCACTCGTAATCATTAGTTTTTTCTCTAAATCTGTGAGTCTGCATCTTTTTTATTGTGGTATTTTTAAGATTCCACATATAAGAGCTGTCATATGTATATGTTTTTCTCTGTCTGGCATTTCATTTAGCATAAAGCCCTATTTTATGTTAACAGCTGTAATAAAATGTAATTCACATAGTGTATATATCCATACAATTCACCCATTTAAAATGTACAATTAAATGGTTTTTTACTATATTTACAGACTTGTGTGACTATCACCACAGCAAAATTTGGGACATTCCCATCATCTCAAAGAGAAATTTTGTGCACTTTAGCTATTGTCCTGAATTTCCCCCTTCCCCAAACTCCTACATTACAGGCCTAGGAAGCCATTTCTCTACTTTTTGTCTCTATCAACAAAGTTTGAAGGACTGTTAAAAGACAAATATTAAAAAGCCAAAATTTTAGAACTTGGATGACAAACCTAGACAGTGTATTAAAAAAGAGACATCACTTTTCTGACAAAGGGGCTTATAAAGCTATGCTTTTTCCCATAGTCATGTATGGATGTGAGAGTTGGACCATAAAGAAGGCTGAGTGCTGAAGAATTGATGCTTTCGAACTGTGGTGTTGGAGAAGACTCTTGAGAGTTCCTTGGACTGCAAGGAGATCAAACCAGTCAATCCTAAAGGCAATCAACCCTGAATATTCACTGGAAGGACAGATACTAAGTTGAACTCCAATACTTTGACCACCTGAGGTGAAGAGCCGATTCAGTGGAAAAGACCCTGATGCTGGGAAAGATTGAAGGCAGGAGGAGAAGAGGATGACAGAGGATGAGATGGTTGGATGGTACCACTGACTTAATGAACATGAGTTTGAGCAAGCTCTGAGAAATGATGAAGGACAAGGAAGCCTGGTATGCTGCAGTCCATGGGGTCGCAAAGAGTTGGACATGATTGAACACCTGAACAACAACAAAACTTTAGAATTTGTAGAAGAAAGTAAAAAGAGTACCTTTATGTCCTATAGGATCTTAGAGTAAAGGATTTCTTTTTATAAATTTTTTTCTTTATTCTTGGCTGGGTCTTTGATACTGCGAGTGGGTTTTCTCTAGGCAGTGAGCAGGGGCTGCTCTTCTTTACCGTGCTGAGGCTTCTCATTGTGGAGGCTTTTCCTGTTGCAGGGCACAGGCTCTAGGCGTGTGGGCTCTGGAGCTGTGCTGTATGTGCTTACTTGCCCTGTGGCATGTGGGACCTTCCTGGGCTAGTGATAGAATCTGAGTCCCCTGCGTTGGTAGGTAGGTTCTCATCTACTGTACCACCAGGGAAGTCCAAATTTCTTTTTTTTTTTAAATTAATTTTTATTTGCATATAGTTGCTTTACAGTGTTATGGTAATTTCTACCGTACAGCAAAGTGAGTCAGCCACATGCATACATATATCCCCTCTTTTTTGGATTTCCTTCCCCTTGAGGTCACCACACAGCACTGAGTAGAGTTCCCTGTGCTATAGAGTAGGCTCTCATTCATTATGTCTTGCTCTGTGGGAATACCGTCACTCTCTCTGCTTCTAAGTGCCTATTTCCGTCTCTTTCTCTCAGGGGTTGTCACTGTGTGTCTCTCTCTGTGTCCTATTAGTCTATTTCCCCCGTGTAGCATAGTGTTTTTAAGGTTCATCTATGTTGAAGCAGGTATCAGTATGTCACTCCTTTTCATGGCTGAGTAATATTCCAGTCTATGGATGCACCTAATTTTCTTCATCTGTCCATTAATAGGTATTTGGGTTGTTGCCACTTTTTGACTATTATGAATTATGCTGCTATAAACATTTGCATGCAAGTTTTTGTGTAGATGTATGTTTTCATTTCTCTTGAGCTTGTACCTAGGATTGGAATATTCAAATAACAATATTCAAATATTCAAATAACAATACTGAAATTGTTCAGCAAAGTTGGAATATTGTCTCCAAATACTGTGGTTACCATGAAAAACAGTATGATGACTCTCCCCAAAATTAGAATTATCATTTGATCCAGCAATTCTACTTCCGGGCATATACACAAAAGAATTGAAAACAGGTATACACGTGCTCCCAATACAATATTGTAAAGTAATTAGCCTCCAATTAAAATAAATAAATTTAAATTAAAAAAAAGAATTGAAAACAGGAACTTGAACAGATATTTGCACACCAATGTTCATAATAGTATTATTTACAATAGCCCAAAGGTGGAAACAACCCAAATGGCCAGTGATGGATGAAAGGATAAAAAAGTGATGTGTCCATACAATGGACTATTATTCAGCCTTGAAAAGGAGGGAGATTCTGACACATGCTACGACACAGATGAACTTAAAGGACATTATGCTAAAGGAAATAAGCCAGGCACAAAAGGACAGCTATTGTCCTTTGATTCCACTTATATGAGGTGCGTAGAATATCGACATTCATAGAGAAAAAATGTAGCATGTTGGGTACCAGGCACTGGAGGAGGAGGAATGTGGAGTTAGTGCTTAATGTATGCAGAGTTTCAGTCTGGGAAGCTGACAAAGTTCTGTAGATGGATGGTAGCGATGGTTGCACAACAATGTGAATGTACTTAATACTGCTAAGCTGGACACCTAAACATGGTTAAAATAGTAGATTTTACATTTTGTATATTTGACCATAGTAACAAAATTGAAAACACTGGAACATTCCCATTCCTCCAGTTCTTTTTGTTTTGAGATAATTCAGGCACAAGACCAGACAGTTTTTCGCCAAATCTCTATTTCTGCATGACTTACCCATTAGAAGCTGTTGTATATGTTGACTCATTCTACCAAATTGTTCTGTTACTGCTTTGTTCATTTAATTATATGTCTGAGTCATCTTTCTGTCTTGGTGCACATGGAACACTCATTTCTGGTTTTCTTTATAAAAACTTTTTTTTTTAATTTTTACTTTATTTTATTTTATAATACCGTATTGGTTTTGCCATACATTGACATGAATCCACCACAGGTGTATATGAGCTCCCAATCCTGAATTCCCCTCCCACATCCCACCCCATATCCTCTCTCTGGATCATCCCTGTGCACCAGCCCCAAGCATCCTGTATCCTGTATCGAATATAGGCTGGTGCTTCATTCTTACATGATAGTATACATGTTTCAATTTAATTGAAGTATAAGCTACATGCAGAAAAAGGGATAGGTCATGTGTGTAACTCAATGAATTTTCACACTGAGCACAACCAAGCAATCGGGACATGATCAAGGAAAAGAATGACCCAATCTCTCTGTCCCTGGACTTTCTCCTTCTTTTCTTGTCACCACTCTGGCCTTGCGTTCCCCAAACACTCCCTTAATATAAACATTATAGATGAAATTTACCTGTCTTTGGAAATTTATATGAGTGGACTCACAATATATACTCTCCTTTGTCTGATTTCATTTACTAAACATTCTGTTTGCAAGATTCAGCTTTTTAAAAATTGAAGTATATCCGATTTATTATGTTGTGTTAGTTTCAGGTATACAGCAAAACAATTCAGTTATACATACATATATATTTGCACATTCTTTTCTATTATAGGTTACTAAAGATATTGAATAGTTACCCATCAGTTCAGTTCAGTTCAGTTCAGTCGCTCAGTTGTGTCCGACTCTTTGCGACCCCATGAATCGCAGCACACCAGGCCTCCCTGTCCATCACCAACTCTGGAGTTCACTCAAACTCACGTCCATCGAGTCCGTGATGCCATCCAGCCATCTCATCCTCTGTCGTCCCCTTCTCCTCCTGCCCCCAATCCCACCCAGCATCAGAGTCTTTTCCAATGAGTCAACTCTTCACATGAGGTGAGAGCCCATCTTTGCATGAAATGTTCCCTTGGTATCTCTAATTTTCTTGAAGAGATCTCTAGTCTTTTTCATTCTGTTCTTTTCCTCTATTTCTTTGCATTGATCACTGAAGAAGGCTTTCTTATCTCTTCTTGCTATTCTTTGGAACTCTGCATTCAGATGCTTATATCTTTCCTTTTCTCCTCTGCTTTTTGCTTCTCTGCTTTTCACAGCTATTTATAAGTCCTCCCCAGACAACCATTTTGCTTTTTTGCATTTCTTTTCCATGGGGATGGTGTTGATCCCTGTCTCCTGTACAATGTCACGAACCTCTGTCCATATTTCATCAGGCGCTCTATCTATCAGATCTAGTCCCTTAAATCTATTTCTGACTTCCACTGTATAATCATAAGGGATTTGATTTAGGTCATACCTGAATGGTCTAGTGGTTTTCCCTTCTTTCTTCAATTTAAGTCTGAATTTGGTAATAAGGACTTCATGATCTGAGCCACAGTCAGCTCCCGGTCTAGTTTGTGCTTACTGAATAGAGCTTCTCCATCTTTGGCTGCAAAGAATATAATCAATCTGATTTCAGTGTTGACCATCTGGTGATGTCCATGTGTAGAGTCTTCTCTTGCTTTGTTGGAACAGGGTGTTTGCTACGACCAGCACATTCTCTTCGCAAAACTCTATTAGACTTTGCCCTGCTTCATTCCATATTCCAAGACCAAATTTGCCTCCAGGTGTTTCTTGACTTCCTACTTTTGCATTCCAGTCTCCTATAATGAAAAGGACATCTTTTTTTGGGTGTTAGTTCGAAAAGGTCTTGTGGGTCTTCATAGAACTGTTCAACTTCAGCTTCTTCAGTGCTCCTGGTTGGGGCATAGACTTGGATTACTGTGATATTGAATGGTTTGCCTTGGAAACGAACAGAGATCATTCTGTCGTTTTTGAGATTGCATCCAAGTACTGCATTTCGGACTCTTTTGTCGACCATGATGGCTATCCCATTTCTTCTAAGGGATTCCTGCCCGCAGTAATAGATATAATGGTTGTCTGAGTTAAATTCACCCATTCCAGTCCTTTTTAGTTCGCTGATTCCAAGAATGTTGATGTTCACTCTTGCCATCTCCTGTTTGACCACTTCCAATTTGCCTTGATTCATGGACCTAACACTCCAGGTTCCTATGCAATATTGCTCTTTACAGCATTGGACCTTGCTTCTGTCAGCAGTAACATTCACAACTGGGTATTGTTTTTGCTTTGGCTCCATCCTTTCATTCTTTCTGGAGTTATTTCTCCACTGATCTCCAGTAGCATATTGGGCACCTACCGACCTGGGGAGTTCCTCTTCAGTATCTTATCATTTTGCCTTTTCATACTGTTCATGGTGTTCTCAAGGCAAGAATACTGAAGTGGTTTGCCATTCCCTTCTCCAGTGGACCACATTCTCAGGCCTCCCTATCCATCACCAACTCCTGGAGTTCACTCAAACTCACGTCCATTGAGTCGGTGATGCCATCCAGCCATCTCATCCTCTGTTGTCCCCTTTTCCTCCTGCCCTCAATCCCCCCTATCATCAGGGTCTTTTCCAGTGCGTCAACTCTTCACATGAGGTGGCCAATGTATTGGAGTTTCAGCTTCAGCATCAGTCCTTCCAATGAGCACCCAGGACTGATCTCCTTTAGGATAGACTGGTTGGATCTTCTTGCAGTCTAAGGCACTCTCAAGAGTTTTCTCCAACACCACAGTTCAAAAGCCTCAATTCTTTGGCGCTCAGCTTTCTTCACATAGTTACCCATGCTACATACTTAATCCTTGTTGTCTGTTTTATGTATAGTAGTGTGTATCTGTTAATTCCATACTCTTAATTTATCCCTCCCCCTTTTCCCTTTGGTAACCATACATTTGTTCTATGAGTCTGTCTTGTAAATAAATCCATTTGTATTCCTTTTTAGATTCCACATATATGTGATATCATAAATATTTGTCTTTCTCTGCCTGACTTCATTCACTCAGTATTACAATCTGTAATACTGATAACATGTAATAGCATCCATGTTGCTGCAAATGGCAATATTTCATTCTTTTTTATGAAAAAGATTTTTTTGCATGTATCTGTAGATCTTAAATCTTGCAGCTTTATTTCTCAATCCTTTTTTTCATTATTACCCCCCAGAAACTGTGTTAGACAATTTTTCTAACTGCCCTTCCATGAAATTTAATATCACAAATATGCTCACCCTATGTATCCATCTATATTTATATATATATTGTATGTACATCTGTTTATTTTTTCTTCTTCCCCAAATCAATTTTTGCCCTTGTGGAAGTAAAATATTGCTTCCATTGAGGACATGTACCTTTTAGTATTTCATTGTGTGAATATACCACAACATCTCATATATCCAGCCTGTTATTGATGGACATTTTTGGTCAATCCAATACATGCACTTTTCTGTTGGGTTTAACCTTATAAATGGGAGTGCTGGATTATCGGTAATGCTTATGTATAGTGTTACTAGCTATTATCAAACCATTTCCAAAGAGTTGTATCATTTTTATCCTTCCACCAGCAGTGCGTGAGCGCTCCAAATCCATGACAACATGTTATCAAACTCAGGTCCAGCTCCTTGCCACTCAAAAGCCAATACTCAATATTTGTTTTTCTCTTTCTGACTTACTTCACTCTGTGGAATCTGAAAAAATTGGTATAGGTGATCTTATTTACAAAGCTGAAATAGAAACACAAATGTAGAGAACAAACCTGTGGATACCAAGGTGTAAAGGGGCAGAAGGGATGAGTTGGGAGATTAGGATTGACATGTATACAGTATTGCTACTGTGTATTAAGTAGATGACTAATGAGAACCTACCGTATCACACAAGGAATCTACTAGATGCTCTGTGGTCTAGATGATCTGAATGGGAAGGAAAGCCAAAAAAGAGAAGATATATGTATATGTACAGCTGGTCCACTTTGCTGTACAGTAGAAAGTAACACAACATTGTAAAGCAACTATACTTCAATATAAATTAAAAAAAGAAAGGAATGAAATTGTATTTGGAGATGATACAACTTTGTAAAGGAAATCAACCCTGAATATTAAATAGAAGGACTGATGCTAAAACTCCAGTACTTTGGACACCTGATGTGAAGAGGCGACTCATTGGAAAAGACTCTGATGCTGGGAAAGATTGAGGGCAGAAGGAGAGGGGACGACAGAAGATAAGATGGTTAGATGGCATCACCAACTCAGTGGACATAAGTCTGAGCAAACTGGGAGATAGTGAAGATGGGGAAACCTGGTGTGCTGCAGTCCATGGGGTCACAAAGAGTCAGACACAAATCAGTGACTGAACAACATGACTCTATATACTGTGTATGTAGATAATCTGTTTTAGTGAAACAGTAAGAGTTTCTTACAGAGTTTAATATGGTTGTTTGATATATGGTTGATAGAAAAATTAATTGCATTTTCAAGTAGTAGAAACTAATAGAAAATAAAAATGTTTAAAAGAGAAAGAAAAAATAGCCAATACTCAAGGACAAATGTTGTTAGGAAGGGAAAGTTCGCTTTATTTTGGAGGCTGTCAACCAGGGGAGAAGGTGGACTCATGTCCAAGAACCAACTCAGAATTACCACTAGGGGGCTAGAGCTTCTAAAGGGGAGTTGCAGGGGTGTACTGGCAGAGGGAGGGGGCAGAGCAACAAGTCAGCTCTGAAAGTCATCTTGAAATCAGGAGTGTGGTGGTCTGGCCAGCATCATCTTGATTGTTTTAAGTACTGTTAACCTTCAGTTGCAGGGTTTGTTCCTGTTTCTCTGAGGCCAGTTCTTGGAATTGTATAAACGGGGCAGCTTATGTCATGACTACAATTTGGTCATCATAGAATCATCGTCCTTCACCTGCTGGGGACTTCAGTATCTGCAAAACAGCTCATAGAACATGGCTGAGAATATTAGCTACAGGGGGTTTCTCTTGCAGTCCAGTGATTATGACTCTGAGGTTCCACTGCAGGGCCACAGGTTCAATCCCTGGTCAGGGAACTAAGAACTAAGATCCCACATGCCTTGTGGCACAGTCAAAGAGTGCTGGGGTCTAGCCCCGGTGGATCCAGGGTAATTTGAAGGGGAGACGGAGTTGGCGTCCTAAGAAAGAACTATTTAATTAGAAAAGAGAAATGAGGAAAGAATGTTGTAGATAAGAAAATAGAGGAGAGAAAGAGGTTGATATTCCTTGGTTTACATAGAGAACCAATAAAACTTTGAGACAAGAAGTTGCCGTGTTCACGGAGGCCACAGGTGCCCTCCCGGTCTCCCGAGGGAGTGAAGATGCAGAACATCTTCCCATTCAGGTCTTAGAAACCTGGGCAGATAAGTGAACGCAGGGAGCCTCTATGCTCTAAGGGATCAGCCTGAAAAAGAGAGTGAGAGGGAGAGAGAGAGAGAATGATTGACACGGGGAGACCAAGCTGCTTTGATGAGCAAGGCCCAATAGCTTTATTTTCAAAAAGACTTTTATACCTTTCCCACAAATGATGTTGTGTACATTATCTTCTGGCCTTGGAGGGCTGTGAATATTTTAAGACCCTCTTTTGATAAAGGCTGCTCAACCAGAAAACTTATTTTCTCTTGAAGTGTTTTTTCTTTATATTTCTAATCTATGTCAGCCTCAGAAAGTATCAAACAAAGTTACATTTTCAGGAAGAAAGGCCCAATAGCTTTATTTTCAAAAAGACTTTTATACCTTTCCCACAAATGATGTTGTGTACATTATCTTCTGGCCTTGGAGGGCTGTGAATATTTTAAGACCCTCTTTTGATAAAGGCTGCTCAACCAGAAAACTTATTTTCTCTTGAAGTGTTTTTTCTTTATATTTCTAATCTATGTCAGCCTCAGAAAGTATCAAACAAAGTTACATTTTCAGGAAGAAAAGGTGCAGTAAGTTACAACAAAGAAAGAACCAATTAGCTCAAAGGTCCGATGTGGTTAGTTTCAAGGCTACATTTGTTTTTTCTTACATTCTAACTATGTTAACAAATGTATTCCCAGGTGCACAGTGGATAAGAGATATGGGAACTTAACAACAAGCATTGGCCCAATAATGAAATCCTACACCAGCACTACTCTAATAACTTTTAACTCTTTGAAAGGCTCTATGTTTTAGGCTTCCCGTGCCTCTCACAGTTGGGGGGTTGTAAACAATCACATGCGTAGTTGTAAAAGTCCGGGTAAGGCAAGTTAGAGAGCCATCAGAGGGGTTTGAGCTGAAACTCTCCTTTTATATGCAGGAGACTGTAACCTGGAGCTCTAAGTTAACTTTTTCCAGAGAAAGATGGTCTGGGATAGCCCGCCTGTAATGTCAGAAGAATAAGTGGAAAGCATAATGCAGTAAGGCAGGCAGACTCTGGTTTTGGGGGTAGATGCTCGAGAAAGCCCAGGGGGTTTTCCTCGAGGTCTGATCTCGCCTTTGCATTTCGCCAGGCCCTTTTCCTCATGACCTTTGCCATGGGTGGGATTCCCCACGCTGGCTCCCAGCAAAACAGGTAAATAAAATAAACCAAATAAGTTAAAAAAGAGAATATTATCTACAGCCCTTGAGGAGTAACTAAAGTTCCTTGACTTTGTTTAAGGACTAAACTATTATTATTTTGTCCTATGTAATGGCTTAGAGTTTAAAGTACAACTAAGTTTGAGGCTAAAGGGGGGTGCTTAAAAACACGTGGTATTTTCCTTTTTTTTTTTTCCATTTTAGCCATTTCAGTGCCTGTGCATCACCACTGGTTTTATAAGCTGCACAGTATTTTATAGAATGGGTGTATAATAATTGTTTAGTCATTCTCCTGCTGATGGACATGTCGTGTGTTTCCAGTTTTTCACCATGACAAATAATGCTGTCAGAAGCAACCTTGCACATACTTCTTTAGGC
The DNA here is from genome assembly GCA_006410635.1 of Cephalophus harveyi. NCBI lineage: Eukaryota > Metazoa > Chordata > Mammalia > Artiodactyla > Bovidae > Cephalophus > Cephalophus harveyi. The sequence continues at coordinate 217,520 of SJYT01050097.1, read as the reverse complement.
ACAAGATTGAGCCTTTTCCAAAGAGTCTCCAAACACATGTCTCCAGTGTGGAAAAGCGTATTTCCAGAGGTAAACTTTCTTTAGAAAAGCAGGTGGGTCCAGATAGACTAGTCCCTGGGGTGGGGACCATGTTTGAACATTTCACTCAAAGTCAAAGGAGGTTAAAGGAGGAAGAGCTGGGTGGATGAGGCTCTGGCATGTCCAGTTGTCTCCTGAAAGGGAGAGCAGCAGAGATGGTTCCTCATCAATTTCTCCTCAGTCCATCAATGACAAAACATCAGAAGGTCCTGGCTTCTCCGATGAGACACATATTTATACAATGTCAGTGTGTGAGAGAAAAATGTGTCACTGTAGGCTACAGGCTGGAGTAACTGTTAATTAATCTAGTTGCTATTGTTCAGTCGCTCAGTAGTGTCCTGCTCTTTGTGACCCCATGGACTGCAGCATGCCAGGCTTCCCAGTCATTCACTATCTCCTGGAGTTTGTTCAAACTCATACCCATTGAGTCAGTGATACCATTCAACCATCTCATCCTCTGTTGCCCCCTTCTCCATCCACCCTCAGTGTTTCCCAGCATCAGGGTCTTCTCCAATGAATCAGCTCTTCACATCAGATGGCCAAAGTTATTGGAGCTTCAGTTTCAGCATCAGTCTTTCCAATGAATATTTAGGGTTGATTTACTTTGGATTGACTGGTTTGATCTCCAGGGGACTCTCAAGAGTCTTCTCCAGCACCACAATTCGAAAGCATCACTTCTTCGGTACTCAGCCTTCTTTATGGCCCAACTCTCACATCTGTACAGGACTACTGGAAAAAGTATAGCTTTGACTATACAGACCTTTGTCGGCAAAGTGATGTCTCTGCTTTTTAATATGCTGTCTAGGTTTAATAAAGCTTTTCTTCCAAGAAGTAAGTGTCTTTTAATTTCATGGCTGCAATCACTGTCTGCAGTACTGATTAATTATACTAATCAGAGTTATCTGACAATTTCCAAGAAAAAGACAACCCAGTGTAAAGATTCCATGGAGGGATGGATGCATAGGGTTATATAGAGTTGCAGGTTGGCTTCCTAGAGAAGCTAGCATTTCACAGGAGACCTGAGGAATGAGAAGGTGCTTTCCAGGTGGGCATTTGGGAGAGGCAGTTATTGCAGAGAGATCTCAGCATGGGCAATAGCAGGGGCGAAGGAGAGATCTCAGCGGCTTCAGGGTACCATGTCTACTTCTGTGGGACTAGAGAATAAAGTGTAAGTGGGTGGCACTAGCTGCAAAAACCTGCCTGTCAATGCAGGAGATGTAAGATACTCAGGTTTGATCCTTGGATCAGGAAGATCCCCTGGAGGAGGGTATGACAACCCACTCCATATTCTTGTCTATAGAATCCCATGGACAGAGGAGCCTGCTGGGCTACAGTCCATAGGGTTGTAAAGAGTTGGACGTGATTGAAGTGAAAATGGCACCCCACTCCAGTATTCTTGCCTGGAAAATCCCATGGACAGAGGAGCCTGATAGGCTACAGTCCATGAGGTTGAGTCAGACACGACTGAGTGACTTCAGCAACAGTGAAGTGACTTGACATGCACATGCATGCTGGCGGTGAGTTCAGGTGGTGAGAGGTGAGTCTAGGTGAGTGTTCATGTATTAAGAACTGAGTCTAGGAGGGGATGAGATCATAAAGGGACTTGAAACTTCTTAAGGAGTCTGGATTTGGTTGGGTCACAGGGAGAAAATTCATTCTGGTTTGACTGATTTTTTTTTTAAACTTTTTACTTTAAATTGGAGTATAGCTCATTAACAATGTTGTCATCATTTCAGGTGCACAGCAGAGTGACTCAGCCAACCTATTTATGAGTATCCATTCTCCCTCAAACTCCCCTCCCATCCAGGCTGCCACATAACATTGAGCAGAGTCCCCTGTGCTCTACAGTAGGTCCTTGTTGGTTATCCATTTAAAATAGAGCAGTATGTACCTGTCCATCCCAAACTCCCTAACTATCCTTCCCTCCCACCCTTCTCCCTGGTAACCATAAAGTCATTCTCTAAGTCTGTGAGTATGTTTCTGGTTTTTAAATAAAGTTCATTTGTATCATTTCTTTTCAGATTCCATATAAGGAATATTATAAGATATTTCTCTTTCTTATCTGACTTAATTCATACTTAATTCAGTATGACAGTCTCTAGGTCCATCTACATCTCAACTAGTGAACTAATTTTGTTCCCTTTTCTCCGGGAGTTGGTGATGGACAGGGAGGCCTGGTGTGCTGCAGTTCATGGGATCGCAAAGAGTTGGACACGACTGAGTGACTGAACTGAACTGAACTGAACTGATGGCTGAGTAATATTCTGTTGTGTCCATACCACATCTTCTTTATCCATTCCTCTGTCGATGGACATTTAGGTTGCTGCCATGTCCTGGCTACTGTAAACAGTGCTGCAGTGAACACTGAAGAGCATTTTGGACCATGTTTTTCTCTGGATATGTGACCAGGAGTGGGTTTGCCAGATGATATGCTAGCTGTAGTTTCAGTTTTTTAAGGAATCTCCATACTGTTCTCCATTGTGGCTGTACCAATTTACACTCCCACCAACAGTGTAGGAAGGTTCCCTTCTCTTCACACCCTTTGATGAACAGGGAGGCCTGGTGTGCTGCGATTCATGGGGTCACAGAGTCGGACACGACTGATCGACTGAACTGAACTGAACTTGGCCCATTTGAATGAAGACTGATGGATTTCCTGGGGTGCAGAGATTTAAGTGCTAAAAACCTGGAAAAGTCCGGGGAAAGCAAAATGAATTGGTCCCCTATTCAATAGACAGTGGGAAGCCACTGAGGGATTCTAAGCTGGGGGATGATTTAATAACTCTTGGTTGTTAAAAGATCAGTTGGATGTCAGGGGAAGTGAAGCTTCTGCAGGAAGCCGTCTCTGAACCCTCCCTGAACCAGATCAGATCCCAATTTCCAGGGCTTGCTGCACTTCTCCTGGGCAGTGACACTGCTCTGATTATGCTGACTTGACATCTATTTTCCCCAAAGGACTGCTGGCTGGTGAGAAGGTGAGCCACCCTTGTTTACTCAGCACCCAGCCAGCCTCATGGAAAGCCTTCAGTAAAGGTCTGCGAACTGGGAGCCTGGTCTTGTCAGCATTGGTACTAGTGCTCCCTAACTCTATAGGTATAAACTGGGAATAATACCACCTCCTTCATCAAGACCATAGTATGAAAACTCTAACACGGGACTNCACCCTTGTTTACTCAGCACCCAGCCAGCCTCATGGAAAGCCTTCAGTAAAGGTCTGCGAACTGGGAGCCTGGTCTTGTCAGCATTGGTACTAGTGCTCCCTAACTCTATAGGTATAAACTGGGAATAATACCACCCCCTTCATCAAGACCATAGTATGAAAACTCTAACACGGGACTCGGGGGTGGAATGGGGGCTTAAGAAATCTTAGTGCAGTAAGAACTGGAATCATAAGGCAGAAAAGGATGAGTCCGCATGGATCGGGGCAACTGTTAGTAATTAATCAACTAATAAAGTTGATGAATTATATTTACTATTGCATACCTGCTCAGTTGTGTCTGACTCTTTGTGACCCCAAGGACTGTAGTTCGCCAGACTCCTCTGTCCATGGGATTTTTCAGGCAAGAATATTGGAGTGGGTTGCCATTTCCTTCTCCAGGAGATCTTCCCAATCCGGGTATTGAACTCACATCACCTGTGTCTCCTGCACTGACACATAGATTCTTTACCACTGAGCTATCAAGGAAGGCCCCCCTCTTTTTTTTTTTTATTGGTGTATAATTGCTTCACAATGTTGTATTAGTTTCTGCTGTATGACAAAGTGAATCAGCTATAAGTATACACATACCACCTCCCTCTTGAGCCTCCCTCCTCCCGCTCCATCCCAACTCTCTAGGTCATCACAGAACACTGAGATGAGCTCCCCATGCTATACAGCAGCTTCCCACCAGCTATCCATTTTACACATGGTAGTGTATATATGTACTCAATTCATGCGAGGTTCCCAACCCCCTTGGGTCCACATGTCTTTTCTCTATGTCTACCTTTCAATTTCAACCCTGAAAAAAAAATATTTATTAAAAAAATAGGGTCCCAGATGATTCAAATGCATTATAAGGTTGAACACCATTGGTTTTGTGGGAAAGGACAGATAATAACTGAACAAACAAATGAACAAGGTAATTCAATGGTGACATGCATTTGAAATGGAAATAGGCCAGATGAGGTGACAGGAAATGACTGAAGTGGTGAGAGTATGGGTGGCTCTTGGAGGAGTTGGCACTTAATAAGTCCTGGGAAGTGTGGATGTTTAATTCTCATAGTTCTCCCTCCTTTCCTAACATGAGTGGTTCTTGAACTTGCTGTACTTTGGAGTCACTGAAGGAGTTTTAAAAAGTAATCAAACCAGGGTTCTGCAACGATCTAGAGAGGGGTTGGGTGGGGAGGGAGATGGGAGGGAGGTTCAAAGAGGGAGGGGACATATGTATACCTATGGCTGACTCATGTTGGTGTTTGGCAGAATCCAACACAGTTTTGTAAAGCAATTGTCCTTCAGTTAAAAAATAAATAAATTCAAAAATAAAAAAGAAATAAATACAAAAAGGAAAAAAAATTAAAGCAAAAAAAAAAAAAAAATCATGGCTCCCAACCCCAGAGTCCTGGTTCAGTTGTGGCCCAACTGATTTAATGGGACTTAAGCCATAAATAGGGCTTCCCTGGTGGCTCAGATGGTAAAGAATCTGCCTGCAATGCAGGAGACCTGGGTTTGATCCCTGGGTTGGGAAGATCCTCTGGAGAAGGGAATGGCTACCTACCCCAGTATTCTTGCCAGGTGAATTCCTTGGAAAGAGGAGCCTGGCAGGTTATAGTCCATGGGGGTCGCAAAGAGTTGGACATAACTGAGCAAAGAATATCTTCATCATCAAACCATAAGCACCGAAATTTCCCATTGTAATCATTCTAAAGAATACAACTCAGTAATATTGACTGCATTCACAATGTTGTGTCACAATCTCTCCTATCTATTCCAGAAAATTTTCTTCATCCCAAATGGAAACCCTATACTGGTTAGGTAGTATATCCTCCCCTTCTCCCAGAAGTTGCAACTAGAATTCTGGATTAATTCTACCTCTAAACATTTGCCTATTCTTGGGACTTCCCAGGTGGCACAGGGGTTAAAAATCTACTTTGCAATAGAAGGGATGTGGATTCAATCCCTGGTCAGGGAGCTGAGATCTCATGTGCCAAGGAGCTGCTAAGCCTGTGAGCTGCAACTACTTAAGCCTGAGAGCTCTGGAGACCGCCACAATGAAAGATGCCACATGATGCAGCAGAGATCCTGTGTGTGGCAACTAAGACCTGATGCAGTCAAGTAAGTAATTTATAAATACTAAAAAATAAAGTTAGTTAAAAAAATTGCCCATTCTTACTCAGAAATAGCCAAAGGGTGGAAGCAACATAAATGTCTATCAATAGATGAATGCATAAGCAAAATGTGGCATATCCATACCACAGATATTATTCAGACACAAAGAATAAAGTTCTGACATACACAACAGACTTAGCGACTGAACAGCAACAACAATATACAACAATATAGATGGATCTTAAAAGCATCAAGTTCAAGTAAAAGGGGTCAGACACAAAATGTCACAAACTGTGTTGCCGCAGGAATTTTAAAAGTCCCAGGTGACTCTGACATGTATCAAAGCTTAAAAACCACCGCCTTTCTAAATTCCATATATACGTGTTAGTATACTGTATTGGTGTTTTTCTTTCTGGCTTACTTCACTCTGTATAATCGGCTACAGTTTCATCCACCTCATTAGAACTGATTCAAATGTATTCTTTTTAATGACTGAGTAATACTCCATTGTGTATATGTACCACAGCTTTCTTATCCATTCGTCTGCTGATGAACATCTAGGTTGCTTCCATGTCCTGGCTATTATAAACAGTGCTGCGATGAACATTGGGGTACAAGTGTCTCTTTCAATTCTGGTTTCCTCGGTGTGTATGCCCAGCAGTGGGATTGCTGGGTCATAAGGCAGTTCTATTTCCAGTTTTTTTAAGGAATCTCCACACTGTTCTCCATTGTGGCTGTACTAGTTTGCAGAGACACAGATGTATATAACAGTCTTTTGGATTCTGTGGGAGAGGGAGAGGGTGGGATGATTTGGGAGAATGGCAATGAAACATGTATAATATCATATAAGAAACGAATCGCCAGCCTAGGTTCAATGCAGGGTGCAGGATGCTTGGGGCTGGTGCACTGGGATGACCCGGAGGGGTGGTGTGGGTAGGGGGAGGTTGGAGGAGGGTTCGGGATTGGGAACACGTGTACAACCGTGGTGGATTCATGTTGATGTGTGGCAACACCAATACAATATAGTAAAGTAATAATAATAATAATAATAGAAAAAAAAACCCACCACCTTATTCCATGTTGTGTGTTCAGTGGCTAAGTCGTGTCTGACTCTTTGTGACTCCATGGCCTGCAGCATGCCAGGCTTCCCTGTCCNTTTTTTTCAAATAATGTCAATATAATGAAGTTGTGTCATAAGTAGGGCTACATTCATAGAAATCCCAAAGGGTATACACATGTTCCCCATTCAATACAATATTGTAAAGCAAAAAAAAAAAAAGAAAGAAAGAAATCCCAAAGGGATTGGCCCATAAATTGCATTGGTTTCTTTTAAAAGTCTAATAGCTCATAGAGGGTGGTGTGTGAGTATTCAGTCATGTCCTACCCTTTGAGGCCCCATGAACTGCATCCCATCAGCCTCCTCTGTCCATGGGATTTCCCAGGCAAGAATACTGGAATGGGTTGTCATTTCCTCCTCCAGGGGATCTTCCCAATCCAGAGATTGAACCCATGTCCCCTGCATTGCAGGTGGATTCTTTACCACTGAGCTACCATGGAATATTAAATACGAATAGAAGACACATACATTTTATTTTCTGAATTTTACATTTTCTTCTTTTACAAATCTAAGTATAAAGCCATTAGAATAATGAGTCTTTATCACCAAAAGAAATCATCTTTCTTTTGTGTCATACTTGTTGCAGATACTAAAATTATCACTAATAGTCACCATTACTTTAAAATTGCAGTTGTTATTAGAACCAATACTACATATTGTTATTTAGTGTTATTGATAAAGCACATTTCACCATATGATATTTTTTAATGATTTACAATTGTGTTTATAACTGATATTCTTTGCTGTTGAATTTTATGTCATTAATTTTAAAATGTCAATATTTAATTGATTTAGTTTTTTTTTTTCTTTCTTATTAGAGTTGACCTTTGTTCCAATTCAGAATAAGAGCAGAGACAGAAAATTTTTGGCTGCCTGGGATTGGCAGTGGAAGTTAAGGTGGATACAGATGGCATGAGATTTCATTTTGGAATGATGGAAATGTTTCATGTTATATTGTGGTGATCATTGCATAATGCTGTAATTTAACAAAATTTATTTATTAAAAAAATAGGGTCCCAGATGATTCAAATGCATTATAAGGTTGAACACCATTGGTTTTGTGGGAAAGGACAGATAATAACTGAACAAACAAATGAACAAGGTAATTCAATGGTGACATGCATTTGAAATGGAAATAGGCCAGATGAGGTGACAGGAAATGACTGAAGTGGTGAGAGTATGGGTGGCTCTTGGAGGAGTTGGCACTTAATAAGTCCTGGGAAGTGTGGATGTTTAATTCTCATAGTTCTCCCTCCTTTCCTAACATGAGTGGTTCTTGAACTTGCTGTACTTTGGAGTCACTGAAGGAGTTTTAAAAAGTAATCAAACCAGGGTTCTGCAACGATCTAGAGAGGGGTTGGGTGGGGAGGGAGATGGGAGGGAGGTTCAAAGAGGGAGGGGACATATGTATACCTATGGCTGACTCATGTTGGTGTTTGGCAGAATCCAACACAGTTTTGTAAAGCAATTGTCCTTCAGTTAAAAAATAAATAAATTCAAAAATAAAAAAGAAATAAATACAAAAAGGAAAAAAAATTAAAGCAAAAAAAAAAAAAAAATCATGGCTCCCAACCCCAGAGTCCTGGTTCAGTTGTGGCCCAACTGATTTAATGGGACTTAAGCCATAAATAGGGCTTCCCTGGTGGCTCAGATGGTAAAGAATCTGCCTGCAATGCAGGAGACCCGGGTTTGATCCCTGGGTTGGGAAGATCCTCTGGAGAAGGGAATGGCTACCTACCCCAGTATTCTTGCCAGGTGAATTCCTTGGAAAGAGGAGCCTGGCAGGTTATAGTCCATGGGGGTCGCAAAGAGTTGGACATAACTGAGCAAAGAATATCTTCATCATCAAACCATAAGCACCGAAATTTCCCATTGTAATCATTCTAAAGAATACAACTCAGTAATATTGACTGCATTCACAATGTTGTGTCACAATCTCTCCTATCTATTCCAGAAAATTTTCTTCATCCCAAATGGAAACCCTATACTGGTTAGGTAGTATATCCTCCCCTTCTCCCAGAAGTTGCAACTAGAATTCTGGATTAATTCTACCTCTAAACATTTGCCTATTCTTGGGACTTCCCAGGTGGCACAGGGGTTAAAAATCTACTTTGCAATAGAAGGGATGTGGATTCAATCCCTGGTCAGGGAGCTGAGATCTCATGTGCCAAGGAGCTGCTAAGCCTGTGAGCTGCAACTACTTAAGCCTGAGAGCTCTGGAGACCGCCACAATGAAAGATGCCACATGATGCAGCAGAGATCCTGTGTGTGGCAACTAAGACCTGATGCAGTCAAGTAAGTAATTTATAAATACTAAAAAATAAAGTTAGTTAAAAAAATTGCCCATTCTTACTCAGAAATAGCCAAAGGGTGGAAGCAACATAAATGTCTATCAATAGATGAATGCATAAGCAAAATGTGGCATATCCATACCACAGATATTATTCAGACACAAAGAATAAAGTTCTGACATACACAACAGACTTAGCGACTGAACAGCAACAACAATATACAACAATATAGATGGATCTTAAAAGCATCAAGTTCAAGTAAAAGGGGTCAGACACAAAATGTCACAAACTGTGTTGCCGCAGGAATTTTAAAAGTCCCAGGTGACTCTGACATGTATCAAAGCTTAAAAACCACCGCCTTTCTAAATTCCATATATACGTGTTAGTATACTGTATTGGTGTTTTTCTTTCTGGCTTACTTCACTCTGTATAATCGGCTACAGTTTCATCCACCTCATTAGAACTGATTCAAATGTATTCTTTTTAATGGCTGAGTAATACTCCATTGTGTATATGTACCACAGCTTTCTTATCCATTCGTCTGCTGATGAACATCTAGGTTGCTTCCATGTCCTGGCTATTATAAACAGTGCTGCGATGAACATTGGGGTACAAGTGTCTCTTTCAATTCTGGTTTCCTCGGTGTGTATGCCCAGCAGTGGGATTGCTGGGTCATAAGGCAGTTCTATTTCCAGTTTTTTTAAGGAATCTCCACACTGTTCTCCATTGTGGCTGTACTAGTTTGCAGAGACACAGATGTATATAACAGTCTTTTGGATTCTGTGGGAGAGGGAGAGGGTGGGATGATTTGGGAGAATGGCAATGAAACATGTATAATATCATATAAGAAACGAATCGCCAGCCTAGGTTCAATGCAGGGTGCAGGATGCTTGGGGCTGGTGCACTGGGATGACCCGGAGGGGTGGTGTGGGTAGGGGGAGGTTGGAGGAGGGTTCGGGATTGGGAACACGTGTACACCCGTGGTGGATTCATGTTGATGTGTGGCAAAACCAATACAATATAGTAAAGTAATAATAATAATAATAATAGAAAAAAAAACCCACCACCTTATTCCATGTTGTGTGTTCAGTGGCTAAGTCGTGTCTGACTCTTTGTGACTCCATGGCCTGCAGCATGCCAGGCTTCCCTGTCCTTCACTGTCTCCCGGAGTTTGCTCAAACTCACATCCATTGACTTGTGATGCCATCCAACTATCTCATCCTCTGCCACCCTCTTCTCCTCCTGCCTTCAATCTTTCCCAGCATCAGGGTCTTTTCCAATGAGTTGGCTCTTCGTATAATGTGGCCAAAATATTGGAATTTCAGCTTCAGCATCAGTCCTTTCAATGAATATTTAGAGTTGATTTCCTTTAGGACTGACTGATTTGATAAGTCCAAAGGACTCTCAGAGTCTTCTCTAACACTACAATTTGAAAGCATTAATTCTTCGGTGCTCAGCCTTCTTTATGGTCCAACTCTCACATCCATAAATGACTACTGGTAAAACCACAGTCAGTACAAGATTGGTGTTTAGATGTGGGTTGACATTATTCACAGTGATGGCAATGGCTTCTCAGGCCAGAAATGGACTTATTTCTCAGACAGATGTTGTGTGAGGACACCCAGTCCCCAGGCTGCCCAGTCTCTTAGACTGTTTTGCAAAAAAGTGAGGGGAGACGGTTCATCAAACTTTCATATGCTCCTTTGACTCTATGTTTCTGTGGGTCCACAGGCATGGTGGCTATGCTCTGCCTTCACACATGGCCAGAGAATGGCCATGTACCCAGAGAGCTCATATTCACCCCTTGGGCACATCTATGAATTTGCCTTTCCAGCAACAGAGCCCCTTGTCTGCCCATGCCTCTGTTCTCATCTGTGACATCAGTCCATGGTTCCCTTCGGACTTCAGGTCCTGATCTCTGGGGCCCCCTCTGCCTGTGTTGAGAGCTGCAGGAGGTGGTGAAAGGAGGTGGTGTTGCTCAAAGACTTGGCTACTCTTGTCATCTCAGTCTCCCTTGGGGGTAAACAACCCATGGGTGCCTGACAAGACTAGACGAGACAATATCTTGTCAGACAGGATTCTGTCGATACAGTCGTGAAATACACCCACGTGCCTCAGGCACTGGTATCAAAGTTGTGCAAGTTTTGCAATACAGTGGGGAGCAGAGTTCTGCAGCTGTCTGTTCTCAGGCACATTTGAACAAAGGGAACTCAAATGCTGACATAGCTTGGAGAAAACTGAGGTTCAGAAAACTCAGTGGGAGAAGGAGAGGGTGGGATGATTTGACAGAATAGCATTGAAACATATACATTACCATATGTGAAACAGATAGCCAGTTTCATGTGTGATGCAGGGCACCCTAAGCCGCTGCTCTGTGACAACCTGGAGAGATGGGGTGGATGGAGGGGACGCCTGTATGCCTATGGTCGGTTCATATTGGTGTATGGCAAAAACCATCACAATATTGTAAATAATTGTCCTCCAAGTAAAATAAATTAAAAAGAGAAAAAATATACCCTCCAAAATTCCTGTGCATAATAAATAATGATAAATGACTATAATAATCACCTCCCCCCAAAAAAGAAAAGTAAGTTGGCTCAACAGCGGTGCAGCTGAACTCTGAGGACAGCTGTTTCGAAGTCCCGAATCCTCTTAGTTTTTCACTAGAAAACCAGCAAATTTTATTAAAATTATTAACTAGCAAAAATAACACAATTAACATATCTATTTGGTATTGTAGGCAAATCTTATGCATAAACTGTTGTAAACACATACAATTTATTATGTTGGTATATAAACAAGGTGGACTTCCCACATGGCTCAGTGGTGAAGAATCCAGCTCCCAATGCAGGAGATGTGGGTTCAATCCCTGGATGGGGAAGATCCCCGGAGAAGGAAATGGCAAACTCACTCCAGGATTCTTGCCTGGGAAATCCTATGGACAGAGGAACCTGGCGGGCTATAATCTGTCCACAAGGTCACAAAAGAGTCGGACACGATTGAGCAACTAAACAACAACAACAACATATAAACAAGGTATCAGGATGAGTCCTCTTATTTTTGTTCCTTCATAGTCCAAGCATCGGAACAATGAAAAAGAAGCCAAAGAGGGAAGATCCAGCTTAAGGAGCTCAGCAGAATAAATGGGTTAACCCAAGCTTCTCAGATTTTTTTTCAGTTCCCTGGCAACTCAGGTGGTAAAGAATCTGCCTGCAATGTGGGAGACCCAGGTTCAATCCCTAGGTCAGGAAAATTCCCTGGAGAAGTAACTGGCAACCCATTCCAGTATTCTTGCCTGGGGAATCTCATAGACAAAGGAGCCTGGCAGGCTACAGTCCATGGGGTTGCAAAGAGTCGGACACGACTGAATGACGAACACACAGACTCGCTTCTCAGAGTGACCTAAAGCAGGTCTGACAACCAATGAAGTTCTCTCTCTGAACTTGATTGAATGCATCCATTCAGCATGGCCACATTCTCTGCCCTTCCCACTCCTTGGACATCTACATATCTCAATTTTTCCCATTCCTACCGGTCTGCTGTAGATGTGGGTATATGCATATGTAAGTGTGTGCATGCGTGTGTTAAGGGACGTGGGTGGAAGAGATGCATATATGTAGGAAATCTTCTAGCAAGCAGAAGATTGCTAGCAAACTCTCTAGCAAGCAGAAAATTTAGCAGAAAGAGAAATAGCATAATGGTAAAAGATGTAGGCTTTGGAATCAAACTGCCTGGGTTGGATACTTGACCCCAGTGACTTGAATTATGTAACCTCTTGGTGGTTCTGTGCCCTTGTCTGTGAATGAGAGACAAAAATGCCCACCTTGCTTGAATGTTGTGTGGAATTAACGTATCCAAGGCACTTAGAAAAGTGTCCACTATTTATTTATTTAAATTTTTAATTCATTTTTTATTGGAGTATAATTGCTTTACAGTGTTGTGTTAGTTTCTGCCGTGCAATGAAGCGAATCAGCTGTATGTATACGTATATCCCCTCTCTCTGAAGTCTCTCTCGCACCTCCATCCCAGCCCTTCCTGTTGCCACAGAGCACCGGGCTCGGCTCCCTGTGGTATACAGCGTAACGTGTGTGTGCCGGTGGCACTCTCACAGTTTGTCCCACCCTTCCCCTTCCCTCCCTGTGTCTACATGGCCTTTCTATATACCTACAGCTCTATGCCTGCCCTGCAAATAGGTTCATCAGTACCATTTTTCTAGATTCCATATTTGTGTTAATATACGATATGGTGTCCATTGTTTGGGCTTTCCTGTTTGCTCAGATGGTAAAGAATCCATCTGCCAATGCATTAGACCTGGGTTGGTCCATTATTCAGAAAGCACCCTGTTTTACTTCATCAATACTTTTTGAATTCATCTGTTTCTCTCCAGCATCACTTCCTAGTTGAGATGACCAACATCCATGACCTGGATGGCAGCTGAAGACGTACTGATCTCCACTAGCTAGTTGTGTGACTCAGAAAAGCCCTTGCTGTACCCCAGTATGCCTGCCTCTTCATTCTGCACAAGGATATTAGCTCTGGTCAGTTGGTTTGTTTTGGAAGCCAAGTAGTGTGTGTACTCTTATGCCTTTTTCATGATAAGGGTGGAGGAGAAAAGAAGGGAAAGAGGTGGCCATAAACCAATACTGTCAATGACCTCAGCTGACTCTTCTGGGAAGGGACCAGGTTCACACCACTGTGGGAACCAATGACTTAATAGCAATAAATGATGGCTATTGTGCTATTAATGAGGCATGAGATGAAGATAAAGAGAATAATTATCATGTGTTAGTGCCATGAACAAGCAGAAATGGGAATTGTGGTTACTCTTGCAATGAAGAGTCATAAACAGGTTTTTGTGTTCAGAAATGGGTGAGGAAAGAGACAGGAACTAATGAGTGAGAGAGAATTCCAGCAGGTATGTGAAAGGGTACCTGGGAGGAAAATTGCTGCTGGAGAAGGGATTATAATGGAACTGAGGATGTTTTAAATAGGGTGTTTAATGGTGTTACACAAAGAATATTTTTTTCCATACTAGGGGGACCATTTTTAGGTAGGACTTCCTCCCTCTCTGCCTCCTTCCATTCCTTCCTTTCTTTTTTGTTCTCTTCTTTTCTCCTTGTCTCCTTCCCTCCTTCTATTCTTCCTTTCTTTGCTCTTTCCGCTACATTTATTAACTGCCTACTATATTCCAGGCATAGTAAATATAATGGAGAAAAATTAGATATAATCCATGCTGTCATGGACCTTACCTCCACTTTTATTGGGTGGAGACAGTCATTAGCAAAATAATCACTCTAATGAATACATAATCAGAAGCTGAAATAAGTATCCTGAAGGAGAGAAGCATGGGTATCTGAGACCAACTGATAACTAGGAAGACTTCCTTGAGGAAGAGACATGCTTACATGGGGATCTTCCAGGCAGAGGTGTGGGGTGGGGGTGATCATGAGAAAGGGTGGCTTAGGTACAGAATCAATGGAGATAAGAGGCCCTGGGACTGGAAGGGTGATGGGACAGTAGTCCAAGATGTGAATGAAGAGAGGCAAAAGTCAGTCCTGCAGATTTATGTCCCAAAGTGACTCTTTCCTCTACATGGAATGGCATAGGATCTTCCCGTCTCAGCCTCCAGCTGCTGCAGGTCATAGTGTCAGAACTCAGAAAGGTGAGTATCTCCAAGACCACCCAAGTCAAACCCAGTGAAGACTTTCCTCAATTTACAATGTTGTGTTAGTTTCAAGTGTGCAACAAAGTAATTCAGCTTTGCTGTATATATTCCTTTTCAGATTCTATTCCCTTATGTGCGTGCGAAGTCACTTCAGTCGTGTCAGACTCTTTGAGACCCTTTGAGTAGCCTGCCAGGCTCCTCTGTCCATGGCATTCTCCAGGCAAGAATACTGGAGTGGGTTGCCATTTCCTACTCCACTATTCCCTTATAGGTTCTGACAAAATATTGAGTATACTCCCCTGTGCTATACAATAGGTCCTTGTTGGTTATCTATTTAAAATACATAGAGTAGTGTGTATATGTCAATCCCAGTTTCCCAATCGATACTCCCCCTTATCCACTGGTAACCTTAAGTTTGTCTTCTACACATGTAACCCTACTTCTATTTTATAAATAAGTTCATTTGCACCCCCATTTTTAAAAAAGTATCCCATAAGCAATATCATATGATATTTGTTTTATTTTGTCTGACTTACTTCACTTAGTGTGATAATCTCTAGTTCCATCCATGTTGCTGCGAATGACATTATTTAACTCTGTTTTTATAACTGAGTAATATTCCATTGTATAAAAAGGCCACATCTTTATCCATTCATCTGTTGGACATTTAGATTGCTTCCATGTCTTGACTGGTATAAATAATGCTGTGATGAACATTGGGGTGCATGTATCTTTTTGTTTTTTTATTTTATTTATTATTTATTTTATTTTTTGCTCTTTATTTTTTATTTATTTATTTTTCTTTACAATAGTGTATTGGTTTTGCCATCATTTCCTCTGGATATATGCCCTGTAGTGGTATTACTGGGTCATATAGTAGGTTTATTCCTAGTTTTTAAAGGAATCTCCATACTGTTCTCCATAGTGGCTGTACCAGTTTACATTCCCACCAATACTTTAGGAGGGTTTCTTTTTCTCCACACTTTCTCCAACACTTATTATTTGTAGACTTTTTGATCATGTCCTTTCTGACTGGTGTGAGGTGATATCCCATTATAGTTTTGATCTCATCTCTAATAATTAGAGATTTTGAGCATCTTTTCATGTGTCTGTTGTAGGCCAGGCACTCTAGTGTTCTGGAGGAATTCAAGGCACCTGTTGACAATAATTGAACCCTCAAGTGTACTGGCGGTTTGCAGAATTGTTCATCAATGCTAATGAGATTCTTGATGTCAGAAATTAACTTTATAACAGAGATCAGTCTGAGGAGACGATGAAGAATGTGCAGAAGAAAGGAGTGGGGCTCTCAAGTGAATTATGAGAGAGGAAGTATCTGGACCACATCAACAAAGAAGTCAGCTTCTTTAAGGCAACCTTTTATGACCAGCTTTGTCTCTACTGAGTAAGTCTTCTCCATCCATCCATTTATACCTTACTCTCATTCTTTATAAAACTTCTAATTACACAGGTCAAAATCTGTGTTGTCTGTTTATGGAGTGCTCACTGTGTGCCAGATACTCTCTTAAACACTTAATTTAAAAGTTAAAAAAAGTTTTTTTTTGGTTGGTAGAACTCTGGAGATGTTGATGAACAGGGAGGCCTGGCGTGCTGTGATTCATGGGGTCACAAAGAGTCGGACATGACTGAGCGACAGAACTGAACTGAACTGAACTGAATTATGTCTTTACTTTTTATTGGAGTATAATTGTTTTATGATATATTAATTTCTGCTGTGTAATAAAGTGAATCAGCTATATGTATATATATCCCCTCTGTCTTGAACCTCCTCTCACTCTCTTAAGCACTTTATTTTATTTAGGTTTATTTACAAAAAAAAAAAAAATTTCTGTCCAAATAAATGAAAATTGACCTCCTATTGATGAAATGTAAATATAACACAACCACAGACGGTATATAGTTATAATTAATCGGTAACAACACGAAGTCAACGAGTCAACACAGGTCGAGACACACTGAGGTACTTGAAGCCGCACGGACTGAAAAGACAGGAAGTGATAGAGGGACTCAAACGAGTTTGAGTAAAGGCAGTTCAACCACTACTGTTAGTTGCCAGAGTAGGAGACGGACGGGAAGAGGAGAACGGAAGTTAGAAAGGGTCGTAGTCATAAAAAAAGTTACTTAGTCGAGAAGCGTAGTCCACCGGTTTCGTTACTTAGTCGGTACTTTCACTTTCACTTCAGCGAGTCAGCACAGGCTGAGAAACGATGGGGCACCTGACATCGGATGGTCTGAAGAGACAGGTATCCTAAGAGATCCGTTCTTATGACCTCACCCAATGGTAAAGGAAGAGGTCCCCTAGAAGGGCTGGGTCCCTAGCTTGGGTCCAGAAGACGTAGGTTCCGTTTGCGAAATTGGAGACTCGGTGGTCCCTTCGGGCTTAGTCGGTATCCATATATGTATACAGAGAAGGGAGCACTTGGAGGGAGAATGGGCGAATTTGTAAATTAGGTAAAATTCACCTAATAAGGTAAATTAAGAGTATCGGGACATTCCATTTTTGACAATAATTCTTGTAAAATTTTTTGGAAATATAGTTGACATACATATGTTACATTATATAACATAATGGTTCAACATTTATATCCATTGCAAAAGGATCACTACAGTAAGTCTAGTTACCATCTGATTATGGTCATTTTACATTTTGGGGAAGCTGAGGTACAGAGAGATTAAATAAGCTGGCCAAGGTTTCTCAATGAGTGCTTGGCAGCACCAGAGTTTGAACTAATTTCTGACTTCAGTATCCATGTTCTTCACTACTTCCTGCAGAATAAAAGGATGAGGGATAAAGCTGGAAAATTAGGCAGGGGTTTCCCAGAGCAAGACAGGTCTGCCCTTTCCAGGCCACTCTGACCATCAGAGCTTACCCCAGAACACAGGGATCAGTAACACCTCAAGGTACATGCTTGCATGCTCAGTCGTGTCCTACTCTTGCGACCCCATACTGTAGCCCGCTAGGCTCCTCTGTCCATGGGATTTCCCAGGCAAGAATACTGGAATGGGTTGCCATTTCCTCTTCCAGGGGATCTTCTTGACCAAGGGATCGAACCTGCGGCTCCTGAATTGGCAGGCAGATTCTTTACCACTGAGCCACCTGGAAGCCATCACGGTAGCTCTCACCAAATAGGAATGTGATGGTTTGCAGGAACATGTAAGGGTTGAGTCAGTAGGTGACTCAGGTGATGAACTGGGGGAGATGGGAGCAGATAGTGGCTTAGTGGTGCATGGCTATGTCTCTGGAGGAAAGAGACAAAAGGGGCTCTGGACTTCTACTAGCACAAGGTGGGAACTAAAAGAAATAATGTTTTAAAAAGTATATTATTTAGAAAATGTTTGACTGTTGTAACTGGCTTAAGAAATAGAAGATCACTGGGAACTCCACTCAATATTCTGTTGTTGTTCAGTCGCTAAGTTGTGTCCGACTTGTTGCAACCCCGGGGACTTTAGCTAGCCAGGATCCTCTTGCAACCCCATGGACTCTAGCTAGCCAGGCTCCTCTTGCAACCTCAGGGACTCTAGCTAGCCAGTCTCCTCTGCCCATGGGATTTCCCAGGTAAGAATACTGAAGTGGGTTGCCATTTCCTTCTCCAGAGGATCTTTCCAACCCAGGGATCGAGCTGGTGTCTCCTGCATTGGCAGGTGGATTCTTTACCACTAAACCACCAGGGAAACCCTGAAAAAGAGTGGATATATGTATATGTATTACCGAATCACTTTGCTGTATACCTGAAACTAACACAACATTGTAAATCAACTATAATAAAAGTGTAAAAACATCAAAATATTAGATAAAAACTTTACTTCTTGTGTTTTGTACTTACCAAAATTTTTAATATTTATAATGTATTTGTTGTTTTGACCAAGTAAGTGCAGATAAAAATAATTGTGGGGCTTCCCTGGTGGTGCCGTGGTAAAGAATCTGTCTGAAATGCAAGAGACGTGGGTTCAATCCCTGGGTGAGGAAGATCCCCTGGAGAAAGAAATGGCCACCCACTCCAGTATTCTTGTTCGGGAAATCCCATGGACAGAGAAGCCTGGCAAGCTACAGTGCTGGGGCTGCAAAGAGTCAGACAAGACCGAGCATGCACACACTGTTATACTGGGTCTCTGTGTTTTTATTTATTTTTAGTATATAACATTTATTTTACTTTGTGGTAAGTAAGTCTTTCTTTAGCTGCAAGAAGGAATTCAAGCATCACTTTATAGCTTTCTAATCATTTTTTCTGTCGCTAATACTGTTCCTGAATTATGCAGTGAGAACATTTTAGTTGCTGTTGTTTAGTCGCTAAGTCATATCCAACTCTTGTGACCCAATGGACTGCAGCACGCCAGGCTTCCCTGTCCTTCAGTATCTCCTGGAGTTTGCTCAAACTCATGTCCATTGAATTGGTGATGTGATTCAACCATCTCATCCTCTGCTGCCAACTTTTTCTCCTGCCCTCAATCTTTTACCAGCACCAGAGTCTTTTCCAGTGAGTTGGCTTTTCTCATCAGGTGGCCAAAGTATTAGAGCTTCAACTTCAGTTCCAGTCCTTCCAATGAATATTCAGGATTGATTTCCTTTAGGGTTAACTGGTTTGATCTCCTTGCAGTCCAAGGGGCTCTCAAGAGTCTTCTTCAACACCACCATTCAAAAGCCATCAGTTCTTTGGTGCTCAGCCTTCTTTATGATCCAACTCTCACATCCTTACTTGACTACCGTAAAAATCACATCTTTGACTACACAGACCTTTGTTGGCAAAGTGATGCCTCTGCTTTTTTTTAAATGAAAGCATACTAGGATCCTATGAATGGAAACTTTCAAAGGGGAAAAAACTCATTAAAAATCAATATAAGCAAAGTTGAATTAAATCTGTTAAATACTAAACAAACAAACAGATAAATAAATGTTTTAATAAAATTGAATTTACCACTAAGTTACTGTGATACAAATTTGGTCACTGTCTAATTATTGTGATGCCAAGTAATCATGTGTGAATAGTCATGTGTGATTGGAAAGTCAGAGAAGAGTTCTCAGAGTCCAGAGGACAGTAAGGCAGCCCATCTGATCTGAACTGTTTTCCCTTTTGTAGCCTCAAGAATGGGTCACTTTGCCAAAAGCCTTCCCTGTTGGTCAAGCAATCTGTGTTTTTTTAAAAAACCTATAATCTAACTAATACAGAATTTGGTACCAGAAAAGTATTTCCTTAAAAGAACCCCAAATTTATGAGACTGCTTTGGCATGTGCGCATGCGTGCTTGTTCAGTTGCTCAGTCATATCTGACTCTTGTGACCCCACGGACTGTAGCCCAACAGGCTCCTCTGTACATGGGATTATCTTGGCAAGAATACTGGGTTGCCATTTCCTCCTCCAAAGGATCTTCCCGATTCAGGGATCGAACCTGTGTCTCCTGCATTGGCAGGTGGATTCTTTACCACTGAGCCACCTGTGAAGCCCTGGCTTGGTATAGAGGTTCTTACTGGTATAATGATTGTTAATCAGTGGCAATTCTACAAATTTGCCCCTCCACTTGGGACATTTGACATAGGCAAGGAATAACACTGAAAAAACAGAGAGTGAAAAAGCAAGACATTATGATTCAAGAAAATGAGAATGGTCTGGAATGTTTTGAAAAGAATGATCATTGTACAGCTTGTCTGACTGGAGAATACCCTGTGGAATTGCAATGGTAGCTGCCAGGGGCAGACATCATATTTCAGGACACAAAAGTTAGTGAAGAAGTTGTAGTGGTTGTACCTTCATTTACTGTTGCTCAGTTGGCATAGTGTGAAATGCCGCATGCTTGTAAGTTCTGAGATTTTTTTTTTCTGAAAGGGATACCAAATTGCTATGATTTATTCAGTAATTCTGGATAAATACTTTGGTATTATGTAGGAACTTGGATGATCCTTTCAGCTTTATTCAGTACTGTTATTTTTTAGAGATCTATGTACATTTCAGATCATCAGCAGTAATGTAGCAGATAGGTGAATTTCTGTTTCAGAGAGGATTGCCAGGTATTATACTCTCACAGGTTCTTAGGAAATTTTGTGGAATGTTTAAGAGTTACTGAAATTCATTTATGGAATATTTTCATGGAGAAGGAAATGGCAACCCACTCCAGTGTTCTTGCCTGGAGAATCCCAGGGACGGGGGAGCCTGGTGGGCTGCCGTCTATGGGGTCACACAGAGTCGGACATGACTGAATTGACTTAGCTTAGCTTAGCTTATGAATGTTTTACATTGTCTTCAGTTGGAGGGAGATGTTACTGGCATTCAGTGGGCCAAGGATGCTGCTAAATATTCCACAATATACAGGACACACCCTAATACAAGGTAGTATTTGGCCCCAAATGTCAGCAGTACCATGATTGAGAAACCCTGGCTTAGTAATACATGACAAGGGTGCATGTTCACATGCTGGAAAGCTAGTCATTCACGTGCTACTGTGATAAAAACATTTGGTAAGACTGTTCATTACAATGTGTACAGAGCCTGGGGCTCTAGAGAAAATGTTTTTTTAAAAAATTTAAACTGTTGGAGTGTGTGGACTCCTTGCTGCTGTCAGCGTGTGTTCGTGCTCAGCTGTGTCTGACTCTCTGAGACCTCATGGACTGTAGCCTGTCAAAAGTTCCTCTGTCCATGGGGATTCTCCAGGCATGAATACTGCAGAGGTTGCTGCTTCCCTCTCCAGGGCATCTTCCCTACCTAGGGATTCAACCCACGTCTCCTGCATTGACAGGCCGGTTCTTTACCACTGAACCACCAGTGTTTATTATATATTTATTTTTATGTATTTATATGTGTCTTCTGCCTTGAAAAGAAATGAAAGCATTTTTGTGGGTCCCTCCTTTAGTGTCTGCTGTGGCCAGTGCAGAAGCTGGTCCTGGGAAGTTGGCAGCAGGGACGGCATGCATTTCAAACACTGGTGTGCATCAGACTTACTGGCAATGCAAATTCCTAGGCCTCGCCTCCTGAGATTCAGATTCTCTAGGTCTGGAGTATGGCCCAGGAATCTGCATCTTTGGCAGGCACTGGAGGTATTCTAATGCAAATGATACCTGAACAGTTTTTGGGAAGCAGTGCAGAATCTCCTTGTGGGGACATCCCCACACATTTAAAAGCCCAGACTTAACCCCTCACTTGTTAGGTGGCATTTTAAGTCTTTTTGTGCATGCTCAGTCACTAAGTCATGTCCAACTCTTTTGTGACCCCATGGACTGTAGCCCACCAGGCTCCTCTGTCCAGAGTATTTTCCAGGTAAGAATACTGGAGCGTGTCGCTATTTCCTCCTCCAGGGGATCTTTCCAACCTAGGGATTAAACCTGAGTCTCCTGTGTCTCCTACGTTGGCAGGTGGGTTCTTTTGCCATTGAGTCACCATTGCTTTATTTCTTCAACTCTAACATGGGGTTGATGACACTTACTTTTAGTGTCATTGAGAGGCCTCGACTTAGGAGCACCAGCTGAAATATGAGCTCTAAAGCAACCTAGAGAATTGTGCAAAAAATGCTTTCGGGGAACACTGGGTGAGCTGAGGTGACAAACTGGGGCTGTGTTGGTTAGGATAAGGGTTGCAGGTTGCAACCCAGAGGATAAGGCATCTTTTATGCAAGGGGACTATTCGCATCCCCATGTGATGCATCTGGGAGAAGATGGATGGACAAAGACGCAGACAAAGGGGACAGTCCCCAGGCTCAGGAAGAACCCCTGAGAGGCTCAGAAGTCAGAAGAGTGGTAATGGCTCTATGCCCCAGGAGACTAAGGGGAGTGTGTCAATGGACTCCCTTTCTCTTTGACTTTGATCCTTGGGGAAGGAGAGGAGACAGACACATTAATTTCCTAAGTATCTGCATGGCGAAGGGCTTCCCAGGCTTTGTGGTAAAGAATCCACCTGCCAATGCAAGAGATGCGGGTTTCATCCCTAGGTCGGGAAGATGCCCAGGAGAAGGAAATGGCAACTCACTCCAGTATCCTTGCCTGGGCAATCCCATGGATAGAAGAGCTTGGTGGGCTACAGTCCATGCAGTTGCAGGAGAGTCAAACATGACATAGCAACTAAACAACAACACTTAACTATATATTGCTCAATAAAATTATATCAGATATTAATGTGAGTTATTACTACTGAACTCAAGGCCAACAGCGCTATAACTTGTACCTTAAGGGAGCTTGTGTAACACATGCGTTTTTCTCTGTAAGGCATGTGCCAGCTTTCTTGCACTTAGGGTCACCATACAGCATTTTGGTATGACAGGGGCAATTTGAAACAGTGAAACTGGCAACAAAAAGCACGCACGCGCATGCGCACACACACACACACACGCACACACACACAAATGTGCCACAAATTACTCAAAAGGGATGCTTGTTTAAGGATGAGACCTAAAACAGAAAGGCAGAGTGTTGCCTTGTTGGACCTTCTGGGAATGTGTGGTCCAGACACACAAAAATTTTTTTCCTGTTCTTTACATACCTGCAAATAACCCAGAAAGCATCACAGTATACTGGGCGTTAGGAGTAAATTTTAGTGAGTTGGGTTAATTCACAAATACAGAATCTTTGAATAATGGAGATCAACGGTCATTTGTTAAAATTCCTTCAAATCACGTGAGCTGCTTCCTGTCGGCATCTGAATGGGTGTATGGAGGGAGTGCCTGAAGAACAATCCTGGGGAAACTGGAGCCCCAGGGAACCCCAGGGGGCCCCTGACTGTGAGATAAGGGAGCTGACTGTGGTGCCCACGGACTCTTGAGTAGTTACTGCCGGTTTGAACCCCCTGCCCATACTCCTCAGCTGAGCACACAACCCCCCTCCCCCATTTTTCTTGCGTATTTCCCTGTCAAGTGAGCATAATTTGCTACACCTCCACTTGGTTGTTAGGGTGAGTCCGTGGATGTCTGTAGCCTGGAGCAATAGAGAAAGAGCATGGGCTCAGATCCACGTTTAAATCCTGCTTTGTCCTTTGCTGGCTCTATGACCCTGGGCAAATAATTTCACCTTCCTGAACTTTGTTTCCTTCTCTGTAAAATGTTGGCTGGGCTCAGTTGTGTCCAAGGGGCTATGCCAAAAAGATCGTATCTGTGATGGTCATTCTTAGCCTATGCACGGTCAGTTTCATGAGAGAGGGATCATGTGTGTCTTGGTCCTTGCTGTACAGCCTCTGGCATGAAGCAGTTGCTTGGGAAGTATTTGTGGCTTGAATGAACACCCCTTATTCTGTGTCTCCCACACCCTGAAATCTTCCTATGAGAGCAGATGATTATCACAGCTTAGTGTGAGTAGTTCTGTGATGGGAGGATGTCCAAAAGAACACAGAAGAGAAACTGAGCTATGCCTGAATGAATGGGGTGCAATCAGGTGGGGTTCCTGTAGGAGGCCACACTAGAGCTGCAGTATACCTATGGCTGATTCATGTTGAGGTTTGACAGAAAACAGCAAAGTTCGGTAAAGCAATTATCCTTCAATAAAAAATAATAATAGTAATAATAAGGATGACACAGGCTGCACTCCATCAGCTTGTAAGTTCCTTGAGAGCAGAGACCATGTAAGCCTAGCTCACTGNGGGGTTGGGGGTTACACACTTGGGCTTGAATGTACTTGGAAAACAACCTGTGACAGGGCATGTATGAAGAAGGGGATGCTCATGAAGGTGAGGGGAAGGGCAGACCTTGCATAGGAGTAGGGCTTGTCTCTTATACACATCTAGATGTGTATAAGAGACAGCTCTCAGTGCCTGGCTCAGAACCTGGCATTTTCCAACTCCCCCCGCAACCCCTCCCCCATATTCTTTTTTTTTTTTTAATTTATTTTTAATTGGAGGGATAATTGCTTCACAATGTTGTGTTGTTTTCTGCTGTACAACGCGAACCAGCTGTAAGTATACAATATATCCCCTGCCTCCTGAACATCCTTTCCACGCCCCCTCCCATCCCACTTCTCTCAGTTATCACAGAGCACTGAGCTCCCTTTGTTACACAGCAGCTTCCCACCAGCTATCTGTTTTGCACATGTTAGGGTGTATATTTCAATGCTACTCTCTCAGTTCATCCCACCCTCTCCTTCCCCTACTGTGTCCACAAGTCTAGAACCTGGCACTTTATAAGGGTTAAATAAGTGAATGAAGGAAGCTGCGGAATTTGAAGAAGCAATATCCATCCCCCCCCCGCCCCCACCCCGTAAACGGAGATAAGGGCAATGGGAAGCAGGGAGGGCTCAATTGCACCTCCCTATGGGCTTCCCTTGTGGCTCAGCTGGTAAAGAATATGCCTGCAATGCAGGAGACCTGGGTTCGATCCTTGAGTTGGGAAGATTCCTCTGGAGAAGGGAACGGCTGCCCACTCCAGTATTCTGGCCTGGAATATTCCATGGACTGTATAGTCCATGGGGTCACAAAGAGCTGGACATGACTGAGTGACTTTCACTTTATGGAGTTGCTTCGGGTCTGGGAAAATAAACAGCCTCTACTAGAGAGAGCTCCAGGGGAGGAAGTTACATCCCTGTATGTGTGTTTTGTCAATAAAGGCAGAATCCCAGTTCTGCTTAGAGAGCCAGCTGTAGAGTCAGGTATTAGAATTCTAGTTCTTCTAATGACTAGCTGTGT
This sequence comes from Cephalophus harveyi, assembly GCA_006410635.1. NCBI lineage: Eukaryota > Metazoa > Chordata > Mammalia > Artiodactyla > Bovidae > Cephalophus > Cephalophus harveyi. The sequence continues at coordinate 192,461 of SJYT01050097.1, read as the reverse complement.
GACCTCCGGCATCTGCTTAACCTCATTGTGCTTCACCTTCCTCAAGTGTAAAATGGGAATAATAATACATCTGCAGCTAAGGATGTTTTATATACAGTCACCATTCTCCCACCCCCTTACAACAAGCTTCCGAAGTTAATGCTACAATTCTACATTTTATAGGCTGGAGACACTGAGGCCAGAGACAAGTAGTGACTTGACTAAGGCCACATAATCTGAAATTGGGGAGCCGGGATTTGAACCCCCAAAGTACAGTGGCCAAATCCATCCTATCATTAATAACTTCCAGGATGCATAGCCTATAACATGTTGCAGATTAAGTGATCAGCTGGCTCAGATGGTAAAGACTCTGTGCGCAAAGCAGGAGACCCATATTCCATCCGTGGGCTGGGAAGACCCCCAACCCACTCGAGTACTCTTGCCTGGGAGGAGTACGTTCCACAGAGGAACGTGGCTGGCTACAGAGTCAAAGACTTGGACTCGACTTAGCGACTAAACCACCACCACCACCATAAGCCTGCTGCTGCTGCTGCTGCTGCTGCTGCTGCTGCTGCT
>SJYT01050097.1:29808-191846 GCA_006410635.1 Cephalophus harveyi | reverse complement strand
TGGGATTTTCCAGGCAAGAGTACTGGAGTGGGGTGCCATTGCCTTCTCCGACCCCAAGCCTAATAAGTGGTAATTATGCATTCTCGTTTTTAATTATAATTCTGCTAGAGGGCGCTCTGAGGGCGAAGGGGGTCAGGGGAGAGGGAGGGCCACTGGGCTGAGGCCTGCTGGGGCAGGGGTGCACCTGTCACTTGGTGGCAGCGGCGGTGGACTCCATGCGCGGCGGCGTGCGTGGGTCCCAGTCATTAACCAGGCGCTGCGCTTGCTCGTAGCACACGTGCGGGTGCCGCTGGCGGAGGCGCAGGCGCACCACGCTGTAGTCCACATCGTGCCCGATCTTCTTGCAGTTGAAGCTCCTGGTGAGGTTCTTGTGCATGGCGAGCAGCTCATCCAGGTTCTTTTCCACGTGCGAGATATGGCGCTGCAGCTTGTCAGTGCCCTGGACACGAGGAGGGGTGGTGTTGGGAGACAGGCCAGCCAGAGCGTGACACTATCCAGGATGGGCGGGCACACCGGGGCCAGGTATGCGTGTAAAAGACGACAGCTGAAGAGGGATGGGCCTCAGGTTGGGGGGGCGCACATCTGAGTCAGGTGAGTGTGTGGAAGGACCTCGCCTGGGTAGGAGCACACCTAGGAGGGGAGAGCCTACAGTGGGGTTGGGGGTTACACACTTGGGCTTGAATGTACTTGGAAAACAACCTGTGACAGGGCATGTATGAAGAAGGGGATGCTCATGAAGGTGAGGGGAAGGGCAGACCTTGCATAGGAGTAGGGCAGAGGTTGGGGGAACTTGAGATGGCTGTGAGTATTGAGCTTCTCAGGTGTCTCAGTGGTAAAGAATCTGCCTGCCAATGCAAGAGATGCGGGATACCCAGGTTCCATCCCTGGGTTGGGAAGATTCCCTGGAGGAGGAAATGGCAACCCACTCCAGTATTCTTGTCTGGAAAATCCCATGGACAGAGGAGCCTGGTGGGCTGCACCCATGGGGTAGAAAAGAGTTGGACTCTGCTGAGCACTCTGCACATGTGGGTACTGAAGGCATCCCGCTGGGGGCGGGGGGAGCTGAAAGACTCACAGACCTGGGTCAGGTGTCTCACCTGGGCTGTGTGCTTGAGAAAGGAGTCTTACCAGGGCCGGGCCTGGTGGGAGGGACTGAGAGGGGCTTACCTGGGCAAGGCGTGTGGCCTCCGGAAGTTGGGTGCCCACGTGTCTCTGATACATGCGAACCAGAGGTCTGTCCAGTTTCTCTCGAGTCTCCAGGTGACTTTTGGACAGAGGACCCTGGCGGAATGCGATGGGCAGAGCCGTGAGGTTTGACCTCCCGGACGCCCCTGGCCGCATCCCCGCAGACCCTTTCCCCCAAACCTACCTTGATGAGGCCGCGGGTGATGTACATCTCCTGGCTGAATTTCGTGCACCGGTGGATCGTTCCCCTCATGAGTCCTAAGGTCATGTTCAGTCTATCCTGGGTGGGTGGGAGCACAGCGCGGAGTCACACCGGCTTCCGGTCCCCTCTCTGCCCACGTCCCTCCGCCGCGCCCCGCCCTCCCCCACCCACCCCGCACACTTCATTCTAGACTCCGGCCGCCAACTAGGAGTGGCGCGAGCCGGGCGCACCTTCAGCTCCAAGGTCTCGCGCATTTTCTGCGCTAGCGAGGCGCACACGCGGTCGCTTATCTGCTGCTGCTGCTCTCGGATGTCCTCCTCGTTCTTTGCCATATCTAGCAAAGTGTCCTTGGACTCCATTAACAGTCGCTTGGCTTCGTACAGCGCCGTGGCGCACTCTGCAGGAGTTGGGGGGAGGTGTGTGTGTATACGTGTGTTAGGCGCTCGGTCACGTCCGACTGTTTGTGACCCCATGGAGTGTAGCCAGCCAAGCTCCTCTGGCCGTGAAGTGGGGGAGCGGTTTGGCATCAAGGGTACCCACTGTACTGGACTCATTTCTGCGCGGTTTTACCTGGGGTATAGGTGCCCACAGGGTCTGGAGGCGGGGTTTTCAGGCCCTGAGTGCGCGGAGTGGGGACTCGGGACATGTTCACCCAAGAGTGGCGGCCCGCCTGCTCCAGAACCTTGTCCAGTGGCTGGTTCATTAGCTCCACAGCTTGGAGCCTCTCCTTACAGCAGAAGACCAGAGTGTCCCGACAGGAGGCCAGAGTCTGGGAGCGAGGAAGGAGAAGCAGAGAAGATCAGTTGTAACCTGGGAGATAGGGGGAAGTGACTGAAAGTGCGGCTTCCCAGGTGGCTCAGTGGGAAAGAATCCACTTGCTAATGCAGGAGATGCTTGTTTCATCCCTGGGTTGGAAAGATCCCCTGGAGAAGGAAATGACAACCCACTCTTGCCTGGAAAATCCACGGACAGAGGAACCTGATAGGTTTAGTCCATGCAGTTGAAAAAGAGTTGAACGTGACTTAATGATTGAACAACAACAAACAAAAGTTCTCTAGCCAGGGATTGAACGTGCATCCCCTTTTTAACCACTGGACCACCAGGGAAGTCCCCATCTTTTTTTTTTTTTTTTAATAAAACTGTATTGGAACATGGCCATGCTTATTCATGTACATATTGTTTCTGGCTATTTATATACTCCACTGGCCAAATTAAGTATGACCTTCCTCAAGTTACAATAGGGTTACATCCCAGTAAACACATTGTAAGTTGAAAATATTATGTTGAAATGCATTTAATACACTTAACCTTTTTGGATATCATAGGTTAGCCTAACTTACCTTAAATATGCTCAGAACACTTACATTAGTCTATAGTTGGACAAAATCATCTACTGCTGTTAAGCCACTTCAGTCGTGTCTGACTCTGTGTGACCCCATAGACGGCAGCCTACCAGGCTCCCCCATCCTTGGGATTCTCCAGGCAAGAACACTGGAGTGGGTAAAATCACCTAACACAAGGCCTATTTCCTAATGAAGTGTTTAATAGTTCATGTAATTTATCGAATACTGTACTGAAAGTGAAAAACAGAATGGTGGTATGGATGGGCACAGAATAGCTAGAAGGGCATCAGTTATTTACCCGGTGGCTGACTGGGAACCGTGACTCACTGCTGCTGCCCAGATCAGGTGAGAGTATTGTACTGCATATTGCTAGCTCAGGAAAAGATACAAATTCAAGATTAGAATGACAGTTTCTGCTGAATGTGTATCATTTTGCACCAGAGGGCCATCTATAATTGTAACAGAGATTGTATTACACACAAAGCTTAAAAAAATTAACTACCTGACTCTTTAAGAACAAGCTTTTGAAATTTGAAACATCATATACACAGAATCATACACTGTGTACTTTTTATGTCCAGCTTCTTTTGCTGAATATTATTTCTTTGGGATTCATCCATTTGGGTAAAAAGTGGATATAAAGTCTTTCATTCATTAACTCAAATGTTCATTAAGCCCTTACTGTATTCTAGGCATTGTGCTAGGTTGCAGGGATGCCATGGGGGAAAATGACCCAGTTTCTGGCTAGTAAGTGAATCAGAGAAATGGGGGTTATCTGGAAGGGTGGGATCAAAAGATTAATTTGGCTGTGCTGGGTGTTAGTGGAAACATGCTGGATCTAGTTGCCTGATCTGGGATCAAACCCATGCCCCTTGCAGCAGAAGGATAGTCTAAACCAGTGGACCACCAGGGAAGAACATATTTTCTATGACAAATCTAGACAGTATATTAAAAAGCAGAGACATCACTTTGCCAACAAAGTGATAGTCAAAGCTATAGTTTTTCCAGTAGTCATGTAAGGATGTGAGAGTTGGACCTTACAGAAGGCTGAATGCCAAATAATTGATGCTTTCAAATTGGACTTCAAGGAGATCAAACCAGTCAATCCTAAAAAAAAAATCAATCCTGAATATTCATTGGAAGGACTGATGCTGAAGCTGAAGCTCCAATACTTTGGCCACCTGATGCAAAGGGCAATTCATTAGAAAAGACCCTGGTAGTGGGAAAGATTGAGGACAGGAGGACAAGGGGGCGGCAGGGGATGAGATTGTTGTACATCATCACTGGCTCAATGGACATGAATTTGAGCAATTTCTGGGAGACAGTAGAGGACAGAGGAGCCTAGTGTGCTACAGTTCATAGGGCCTTAAAGAGGCATGACTCATTGACTGACTGACAAGAACAAAAAATAGATGAAAATTAGTCACTTAAACCATTTTAAGTGTACAGTTCAGTAGCAGTAAGTATATTCACCATGTGTAACCATCACCACTGTCCATTTCCAGAACTTGTCATCATCTTACTCCTTGGAAGAAAAGTTATGACCAACCTAGATAGCATATTGAAAAGCAGAGACATTACTTTGCCAACAAAGGTCTGTCTAGTCAAGGCTATGGTTTTTCCAGTGGTCATGTATGGATGTAAGAGTTGGACTGTGAAGAAGGCTGAGTGCTGAAGAATTGATGCTTTTGAACTGTGGTGTTGGAGAAGACTCTTGAGAGTCCCTTGGACTGCAAGAGATCCAACCAGTCCATTCTGAAGGAGATCAGCCCTGGGATTTCTTTGGAGGGAATGATGTTGAAGCTGAAACTGCAGTACTTTGGCCACCTCATGCGAAGAGTTGACTCATTGGAAAAGATTCTGATGCTGGGAGGGACTGGGGGCAGGAGGAGAAGGGGACCACAGAGGATGAGATGACTGGATGGCATCACTGACTCGATGGACATGAGTCTGAGTGAACTCCGGGTGTTGGTCGACAGGGAGGCCTGGCGTGCTGCAATTCATGGGGTCACAAAGAATCGGACACGACTGAGCGACTGAACTGAACTGAACTGAAGTAGATCTGGGTCCATTAAAATATAATCCCCCATTTGTTTGTTTAGAGTGATCTGATGAAGAAAGAAATATTGATGATGTAGGAGAAGGGGGAGGAGGTGGGTATAGTAGGTAGATGGAATTATAGGGTTGGTAGAGGAAAAATGAGAGAAATTCTCTTCTGTGGTTTCCATGCATTGAGGTCATTCTTTGAAAATGAAGAAAGATCAGGGAGTTGGACAGATATGAAGGAAGAGAAGGTATGAAATAACTTGCACAGTGGAACAGCAAGTCTTCCAGAGACACCTGTGAGATTTCTGGGAACCCTCTTACTGTCAATTTGAGATTTAAGTTCATGATTTTAAGTTGAAAGGGCTTCCCTGGTGACTCAGTGGTGAAGAGCCCACCTGCAGTGCAAGAGATGTGGTTCAATCCCTCGGTCAGGAAGATCCCCTGGAGAAGAAAATGACAACCCACTCCAGTATTCTTGCCTGGAAAGTCCTATGGACAGAGGAGCCTGATTGTCATAAAGAGTCGGACCTGATTTAGTGACTAAACGACAACACAACAACACTTTCTTGGGTTTCCATCTGTCTGTTTTTTTCCACCTCCCTATTTCATTTTCTCTCTTGCAAGCCCTTCCCTACCAGGGCCACCTTCAGGATCTTCTTCTTTGTCTATTTCAGACTTACTTGAAGGATTTTTCAGGATCACCAGATTTAGCAGCCTGGAGGTACAATATTTTTGTTTTTCAGCCCCCCAGTCATGTCTGACTCTTTGCCACCCCATGAAGTTTGCCCAAGTTCATGTCCATTGGAGCCTGGCAGGCTACAGTCCATGGGGCCACTGAGTCTGCTATGAGGAGTGACTAAGTACACACAGCACGTGTCCATTGCATCGGAGGTGTAATAGGTTAAGTGCAACTAAGGTTCAGCACCACGGACAGTGGCGCACCAGCTCCTAACTCCACCCACTTTCCCCCAACTCCACCCTTCTAACCCTGGCTGGTCCCTTATTTGAATGACCCTTTAATGTGAATTCCTCGAGGGCAAAGCCTGTTTACAACTTGTCCCAACTGCGAAACACAGTGCCTGGGACACGAGGATTAATGTTGGATTAGTATTTGTCAAATGGTAAGTCACAAGTGCATACAGGCTCTTTGAAACCTACTTTCATGTCTCCATTAGTGATGTCATAAAGAAATCCTTGTTGCAAGAGTGAAGGATGCAGTGAGAGACCATCTCTGAATGGAGCTGATAAAGATGAGCACATAGTACAGAGTAAAGAGCTCAAGACACCTGAGTTGAAACATGAAGTTCTCACACTTCTGGGTCCATATATAAAGGAAATCAGGACCTTGAAGGGAAATAACTCTCATGCACATTTTAGCATCATTCATCAGCTGAGACATAGAAACAATCTAAATGTCTGTTGACAGATGAATGGATAAGAAAAGGTGATATTATATATATATATATATATATAAAATATAGTAATTATCAATAGTAACAATAGTGAAAGTCGCTCAGTCATGTCTGACTCTTTGTGACCCCTTCAGTCCATGGAATTCTCTAGGTCAGAATACTGGAGTGGGTAGACTTTCCCTTCTCCAGAGGATCTTCCCGACCCAGGAATAGAACTGGGGTCTCCTGCATTGCAGGCAGATTCTTGACCAACTGAACTATCAGGGAAGCCAATTAGTAGTAGCGATATTTTTATATTAATACAATTACTATACTAATAATTGCACTATATAGTGGGACTTGCCTGCTGGTCCATTATTAAGAATTCATCTGCCAATGTAGAGGATATGGGTTCCATTCCCGATCTGGGAAGATCCCACATGAAGAGGGGCAACTGAGCCCTTGTGCTGCAACTCCTGAACCTTTGAGCCACAACGGCGGAAGCCTGTGAACCTAGAGCCTGTGCTCTGCAACAAGAGAAGCCACAGCACTGAGAAGCCTGTGCACCGCAACTAGAGAGTAGCCCCACTAACTGCAGCTTGAGAAAGCCTTTGTGCAGCAACAAGACCCAGCACAGCCAAAAATAAATAATTTTTTTTAAAAGAAATAAAGTACATACAAAATTTAAAATAGTAAATTGTACCTCTCTAAATCTGGAGGGAAAAAGATACACCTGAACTGAAACCACAGCCTCACCACTGGCTTGCTCCATACCTTGGGTGAGGTCACATCTTTCTGAGTCTCGAATTCCCCATCCCTAATCAGAATCATAATTTCTATTTCACAGGAGGGTTTTAAGGACTTAACAACAGGACAGGGCATGGCACAGAGGGGCGTGCTTAGTCACCCAGTCATGTCCGACTCTTTGCAACTGCATGGACTATAGCCCACCAGGCTTCTCTGTCCGTGGGATTCTCCAGACAAGAATACTGGAGTGGGTTGCCATTCCCTTCTTCAGGGGATCTTCCCAACCCAGGGATGGAACCTGTTTCTCCTGCATCACAGGTGGATTCTTTACCATCTGAGCCACCAGGGCACAGAGGCGAAGGGTGTTCATGGTTATTTTGAGGCCCAATTTCATCTCTCAGAGCTTCAGTCTTTCCATTTTCTAAAGTGGAAATACAGTGAATGTCAGGTCAGGGTGGGACGGGTGTGTGGCTTGAAGGATTTGCTGTTGCTACAATCCCCAAGCTTAAAGCTGTTTGCCCATTAGGCAGCCAAGGGTCCCCTCCAATCCCCTTAACCTGGCCCCAGGTGTCCCAGACCTTGAGCAGGGCCTCTGATTTTTCCATATCTGTCTCCATCTTCCTCTTCATCCTCTTCAGCTCCTCTTTTTCCCAGGTAAGCATACTGTCAGCTTTGTCAGAGATCTGGAAAACAAGGAGAGAATTTTTCACACCTGTGGGAGAGGGCTGGAGGGGAAAGCTCTTTTTCTAGACTAGTACAGAGTTTGCCACGGAGAAGGCAATGGCATCCCACTCCAGTAATCTCGCCTGGAAACTCCCATGGACGGGCTGCAATCCATGGGGTCGCGAACAGTCGGACACGACTGAGCGACTTCACTTTCACTTTTCACTTTTCACTTTCATGCATTGGAGAAGGAAATGGCAACCCACTCCAGTGTTCTTGCCTGGAGAATCCCAGGGATGGCGAAGCCCGATGGGCTGCCATCTGTGGGGTCGCACAGAGTCGGACACGACTGAAGCGACTTAGCAGCAGCAGCAGCAGCAGCACAGAGTTTGCCAACCTCATAAACCCTGGGTTTGGGGAATGGAGTTGGGGTCACTCTCATGCTTTGGGGATCTCACTCTCTGAGAAGCATTTACCCTTTTAGGAAGCTCTCACCAGGGCTTCTCTGTGGCTCAGATGGTAAAGAATCCACCTACGATGTAGGAGACCCAAGTTAGATCCCTGAGTAGGGAAGATCTCCTGGAGAAGGGAATGGCACCCACTCCAGTATTCTTGCCTGGAGAATTCCATGGCCAGAGGAGCCTGCAGTCCACAGAGTTCTAAAGAGTTGGACTGGGTGACTGACTCTTTCACTTGGGGAGGTCTTACCCTCTAGAGAGCAGGGCCGGGGGCTTCTTCCTTTTACAGATAGGAGCCCAGTGAGCTGGGATGGAGATGACTTAACTTGGGGGGAGGTTATCATTGCTCTTGGGGCCTGAGGGGCTCCCCCTTCCTTGGTGATGGTCTTATCCTCTCTCCCAGGCTACAAGTGGAGGAGTCTCGTAGCGATGATGGGGTTTGCCCTTTTAAGGGCTTATTGTCTGGATTTGGGGGCTGGCACTCGGAAACCCTCCCTATGGGTGTGGGAGGGTCTCATCTCTCCCCATGGAGGCTGGAATATTGTCCCCTTTGGGGATGGCTGTCGAGGATTTGACTTTAGCAGGAGGATTTTACCAGGGCTGGGACTAGGGGGTCTCACTCTTTCCCCCTGCCAGGGGTTTAGCTCTCAGGTGCAGTCTAAAGAGTCTGAGGGTCTCAGTCTTTAGGCAGAACCTGTCCCTCTCCTAATTCTAACCCTAACCCCTGTGAGGCCTGGGATGGGGTTCTCATTCCCTGAGGCTGGGGGTGTTTTTGGTACATGCGTGTTCAGTTATGTTAGACTCCTTGCGATGCTATGAATGGCAGTCTACCAGGCTCCTCTGTCCATGGGATTTTTCAGACAAGAATATTGAATTGGGTTGCCATGGATCTTCCTGACTGAGGGATGGAACCTGTGTCTCTCCTGCATTGGCAAGTGGATTCTTTACCACTGAGCCACCTGGGAAGCCTGGGGGAGGGGGGAGTTGGTTAGGGTTTAAAAAAATATTACGAGGAGAATTTTATCTCTTGGGACTAGAATATCACCCACCGCTCAGCTGGGGGCTTCTTGTGTGTTTTCAGTGGGGTTGGGGGGTTGGGGAGGGTCTCCTGCATGGGGGAGAGTTTCACTCTCTTGTCTAGGCTGGGAGTGGTAGATTTTACTCTTTGGTAAATCTAGCTTCTTGTCTGACTCAAGGGTCCCACCTTCTCTCCCTAGCAGGGAGACTGAGAGACATATATCTCTCTCTGGGGGCAAAGTTTCCCTGGTGGTTCAGATGGTAAGGAATCTGCCGGCCATGCAGGAGACCTCGGTTTGATCCTGGGGTGGAGAAGACCCCTGGAGGAGGGCATGGCTACCCATTCCAGTATTCTTGCCTGGAGAATCCCATGGACAGATGAGCCTGGCGGGCTACAGTCCATGGACTGGAGAAAGAGTTGGACACGACAGAACGACTAACTCTTCCGGGGCAAGGGGTTTGAGGATCGCATCCGTTTGGGAGGATCTCTGTCTCTGGGGCTGGGAACCAAGGCACCTCATCTTGGGGTGGAGTTGGGCCTGTGATGGGGGAGTGTTTCCTCTCTAGGGTGGATTTTGCCCAGTCTGCTCATCTGGGAGCGGAGGCCTGAGTCTTTGCGGGTGGGCTGGGGCAGGGGTGGTCCCACCGTCTCAGATTTCGGTCGGTAGCCCCGCAGCTTGACGCTCTGCTGGTTAATCAGCAGCGCTTTGCGCACTTCGCTGAGTCTGCGGTCCGTAGCCTCGCGCTGGCGCTGCAGCAGCCGCAGCTGCCCATTGATCTGGTGCTGCGCGCGGCCAAGGCGGGCGGCGGTGAGGCGCGCCCCGCGAGCGTGAGCTTGCACCACCTCGGCGGTCTGCAGGGCCCGCGCGTCACGGTGCATGGGCAGCGGCAGGCGGGCGTGCCAGGCAGGCGGCTTCATCTTGCTCTTCCACAGCGTAACGCCCTCGCCTGGCGGTGGCTTCTCCATGGTGCTGCCCCCTTTGAGCATCTCCACGCGGAAGCGCCAGGGCAGAATGTAGGCGGCCCGGCAGAGGTGGTGCGCCACGTGTGGGTCCCGCACACTCTCGTTGGGTTGCCACATGGTGACCGCCTCTTGCCCGCAGCGGTCAGTCAGCTGGTGTGCCTCCTCTGCCAAGGCCCTGGTCGCCTCGCGCCATGCTGGATGCCCAACGCGCGTGTCCTGGCTGTGCTCCACCGGGGGTATCAACACGGGCATGATCCCTGTTTGGTGTCCTGGCCTGGCCTGAGATCCTTGCCTGGAGGGGCAGGGACCCCCCTCAACGACATGCAACTCCTTCCTGGCCTGAGAAGTTTGTGAAACAGCACTCTTGACTATGACGACCGTGGCAACGGCATAGGCGGAGTTCCGAAAGTGGGGGAGGGGAAAGGCTACAGGGACTGGCTGGATAGAGTCTGGTTTGGAGGGGGGCAGAGGCAGCTTGGAATCCTGGCTCCTTGAGAAAGGTTCTACCTTATCGAGCCCACCTCTCCCTGTTGCTCCTTACCCTTTTACCTTCTTATCCAGGAACATGGATGAGGATTCTTCCAGCTCTGTTGTTCAGTCGCCAAGTTGTGTCCGACTCTTTGTGACCCCCACGAATTGCAGCACGCCAGGCTTCTCTGTCTATCACTGTCTCTCTGAGTTTGCTCAAACTCATGTCCGTGGAGCCAATGATGCCATCCAAACATCTTCTCCAGCTCTGAGGACAGTACTAAGGTTTCTCCCACTTCAGACCTTTGGATGTGTTGTTCCTTCTGTGTGGCATACTCCTTTCCACCTTCTTCCCAGGGTTGGCTCCTTTTCAGTCTTCAGAACCCAGCTTTATCTACCAATCGATCTATCTAGGTTGTGCTGGGTGTTTGTTGCTGCACATGGCCTTTTCTCTAGTTGTAGAGAGCAGGGGATTCCTCTTCGGGATGGCGCATGGGCTTCTCATCGTGGTGGCTTCTCTTGCTGTGGAGCACAGGCTCTAGGGCACGTGGGCTTCAGTAGTTGCTACACTGGGACTCAATAGTTGTGGCTCACAGGCCCTAGAGCGGGGGCTCAGTAGTTGTGGCTCAGGAGCTTAGCTGCTCCGAGGCATGTGGAGGCATCTAAGACCTACTCTCTCCTATCACTCAGGAGTTTTAGTGCAAGCCACAGAAAAGGAAAAGATGGCTTCACAGTCAGAATCATAGCAAAAGACGTACAGAACAAAGACATACAACGGCTCTGAAGGACACCATGGCTACTATTGCAGAAATCTCAGCTGTTGGTTGACTGTCCCTGGAATGGCACCGCTACTACAGCCAGTGACCGAGTCACTTCTCTATAGCACCTGCTTTTTTGCCCCTTTAGTTCCTAGGGTCCAAGGTGCTGTGTCTAATTGCCTAAGCCTGGGTCATTGCCTAAGCCATGGCCATGCCTGGACTGCAAAGGAAGCTAGGAAAATTGACTCATGGCTGAACTTCCTGTTTCTATGGCAGAAGGAGGACTTTGTTTCCCATCAGGACCATATGATGTGGAATTCCTCCAACCTAGGAAGCCCGCTGGAGTCTGGGGAAGAGGAAGAGACAACTGCCTGCACCCCCTCCCCCATAATTCTCCATCACATCACCTCCCCCCCCACCCCCCCGCCTTCAGGCTGTGGCATCTTTACCTGGGCAACTGATAGGCACCTCAAACTCAACAGGTCCAAAACCACATTGTTTTATTTACCTGGGCAACTGATAGGCACCTCAAACTCAACAGGTCCAAAACCACATTGTTTTTATTTTTCTTTTTTCTGGGTTGGTTTTTTTTTTTTTTTCCCGTGGATGATCTTGTTTTTTTATTTCAAATACTGAAAAAGTCCCCTGGGCTCTGCGGTGCTCCCCCCACTCATCCCCTTTCTCCCACACTCACTGCCCTTCTTCCCACAGCAAATCTACTTCAAAGACTGCACTTTTTTCACCACCCAAACAATTAACATTCAGTTCTTAGCTTGTTCTGCAGAACCAGAGGCGTCATCCGCATCTTTCATATTTATACAGTTTCTTTTATCTGACATCAGGTCCCCAGTCATATCCAAGCTAGCAAGGCATTCTTCTACACAGCTCAGTTAGAACCCCTCACCTTTAGTCCATTTCACTCTCCCACCCCACCCCCACCCCACATCAGCCACAAGGCCAAGAAGGAGGATAGTTAGGAATGTTTTTGTTATCAACTCTAAGTCCTAATTCATAACCCCTCACATCTCCCACTCCACCCTCTCAACCCCCCACCCCACCCCCAGGATTTCACTGAGATGTCTCCCAACAATTACTTGGAAAAAAAAGAAAAAACAAAAAAGAGTCAAAGTCTTGGTGCTCGGCCCAAAGGGCTCCATGCGCTGGGACACCGACGGGCAGGGGCTTCTGCCTCTCCAGCCCGCACCCGAGCCACCTCCTGACCCCTGGCTGCAAAAGCAGGGAGGGGCAGGAGTCAGTACAGGACCCAGGGGACAGCGTCTCAGGATCTGGCGGAGCCCCGGGCAGCATCATTCGACTTGGCCACTGCGGACGAACACAGAAGAAGAGAAAGAAAACACTGTCAAGTAGTAAGGGAAAAATCCCTAAGTTCCACCCCAGTCTCTACACCATCATTCTCCCACACTTAACAATCACTGGGGATAACACGGCACATCTCTTAATCCTATCCAGAGAGTTGTCTTTTTTTTTTTTTAAAGAAGAGGAAAATTTCGATCTTCGCCTAGTTACAAAACTGTTCTCTGTCTTTTTGGAGATACCCAAGAAAACAAAGAAAAAAATTCTTTAGACAAGATTAAAATAACGAGGTTTTCAGAGCAGGCTCAGTTTCAGGGGCATGGCCAGAGCCACTTGCCACAGTGAAGGTGGACGGACTGGGGTTGGGGGGCACAGAATGATGAGGTGGCAGCTGCATGGAGGCCAGGGCCAGACAACACACATGTTGTTTTGAATGGACTTAATATTCTAGGTTTAATCAAACCAAATTGAATTTCAAAATGACCCTTTTTTGCCATGGAAGCTATGCACTTCAGGCTGTGGAAGCAGGGGGCATCTACAAAAAGTAGCTTGTTTCTTTGTTTCCTTAGCTTTGAAGATGACCAGGTGGAAAGAGAGACCAATAGTCTTTCTGATTTCCCTGTTTCTTCTATTCCTTCCTAAAACTGAGACTCACTGTGACCTCAGTCTTGAGGATTCACACTGACTGATAGAGCAGCTCAGACAGAAAAGAGTACAAAATTTGAAAAGATCGGAGATGAAGAAAACGTACAAAATTATATATATATTTATATATATAATAACATGACATATCTATGTACAATATGTCTGGGACGGTTGAGGAAACTATACAAGGATATTCAGCATTTTCCCCTTCCCACATGGACTTTAGACTAAGGAAGATAGCATGAGGAAATGAAGCAAAAAACACAAAAATTATATACAATTACAAGCGACAGTCAAGGAATTGCCCTAGGGGCCAGGGAATCACAGCATCCTGCTCTCTCCTTCCTTCCTCACCAACTTTTTCCTATCCAATCTCAATGACGGCCTGAAAAGTGAATGGCTGGTCAGGAAAGACGTGTAGACACACCCCAAGGCCCCGTGTGTGCATCAGCAAGTTCACCAGTTGTTCTCATTGGGCCAGATGTGTGGCATATCAGAACTGGTGGGCTGAGAGGTCAAGAGAGGACTAAAGACAGACTCTTCCTCTCTTGAATTGCTAGCTCTCACTTGGCCCTCTCTGTCCTAACTAGCAGATTGGATTCAGTGTGGTTCAGGCCAAGCTAGTGATAATCAGATAGACGATGCCGGCCACTTGCAGCCCCTCTTTCCTCCACCTGGTTCATGATCAGCGTTGCTACCTCTCAGAGCACAGGAGCTGAGCTCCAGGAAGGCAGAGGTTTCCCAGTGCTCCTTCTATTTCTCCCTAACCGCCTTCCCCAGCTTTCTCCAAGGTGAATCATCTCCTGAGAACCTGCTGCTCCAGCCCCACAGCAGCACGAAGCCCTGGAGCGACCGTTCTTCTCTTTTCTTCCTGTCTCCCTAACAATACACCTGGGCAGCTGAGAACATCTGAAATGTGGGGCTCCACACGTGTATGACTGAGCATGTTTCTTCAGGCCCACAGCCTGGCTCCCAGAGCAGCCTTTTATCAGCCAAGGCCCAGATTTTAGGAAAGAAGAGGGAGCAGAGGCAACAGCCTTCATGGCTAGCTTCTTAGAATTTTTTTTTCTTGACCCTCAAGGCCATGACACTTATGAGGTCCTCTTGCCTGCATTTATAATCCCTAAATCTCAACTTCTCTCCTCATGTGGTCTTCAATGAGTTCTCCTCTGTAGTCTCCCCTATGGTCCTTCCTCACTTTTGGTTTTACAATGAATAGCACAGAGTTCTTCAGGATGTTAGAATCAGAATCAATCTGATCTACATTTGGATCTATATTACAGATGAAGAAGTAGAAATCCAGAGAGGTGAAGGGCCTCGACCAAGACTACAGGTCAGTTCAGTCTAGAATTGAATGGAAACAGAACTCAGATATCCTGACTGCTAACCCAGTGTTCTTTCCACTATCCCATGATACCTTCAAAAAGCAACATGCTGGGAGAGAGAGAGAAGGTGCCCATTTTACATGAATAATATTCTCCAGGGCAAATTGTAAAAGATACTGAACAAAGAATGTTAGATGGGCATTATAGTTTTAGGCAAGCACATCAGTTTTTCTTTTTGAGGATTTGCTAAACCTGCCATAATGAAAACATGAAAGCAATAGCAGCCCAAAGGACAACACACTTAAAGTACAGAAAACAGATCTCGTTCAATCTATCTTTCCCAATCATATCAGGTTAGCCTCGGGATGTTAAACCTGTCATATTATTCCCAAGGCTTAGCCTCACCTATTTTGGAACACATTCTCTTCCAAAAGGAGAAATGATATCTCCCCAGTTTCTCACACAAATGAAAAAGAAAGTCTGCAGCATTATCCAATCCTAGGCTCCTATTTCTGAGCCCCTGCTTGGGCCACATGAGAGTGTGGAAATCTCAATTTAACCAAAGCAGTGAACTCAGAGCCTCTCTTTAGCCCATGTTACAGTCTCAGCAGCCCCCAGAAGCAGCATAGTCATTTCTGGCGAGCAAGCTGAGAAGAGACAGCTAGGTGCCTATGTCCCTGCCTATGATATAGAAAAGTCCAGTGGGTGAGAAGGGGGGCAGAGGGGACCCAGGTTACCCCGCAAGCTTGATGGTGACGAGCGAGGCCTTTCTCTGGGGCAGATCCTGGGGGGTGGGGATGTGGTCACCGGTCACCAGGTTCTTGTCTGGTCCTGCACTGGGCAGCTGCTTATTCTTCATCGTGGCTTTGGCCATGTTGTAGTCTCCTGAGTCAAAGTATTTTTGCCCTTTCTGGAGTCTCTTCATGAGGAAGTCGGAGCCTCCAGGCTTTTGACCTAGGCTTGGATATTTGGCTTTTAGCTTTGCCTCCTCAGCTTTCTCAGGGAGAACACCTTCTTTCTCTTGGGTGTCCTGCTTCTCCTCGCTGGTCTCTTCCGTAGGGTTCTCCTCTTCTTGTTTCTGGGACATGGTGGGACCGGGACTGTCGAGTGTGGGGGACCCAGGAAGTCAACCGGAGAAGGGAAGGGGGAGGGGAAACGGGACAACCAGCACTGCTTCTTCAGCTCCTGTTTTTAATTTAAAAAAATTTTAATTGGAGGATAATTGCTTTACAATGTTGGGTTGGTTTCTGCCATACAACAATGTGAATTTGCCACAAGTATACATATGTCCTCTCTCACTGAACCTCCCTCCCACTCCTACCTTATCCCACCCCTGCAGATTGTCACAGAGCACCAGGTTGAGCTCCCTGTTGTTATACAGCAACCTCCCACTGGCTATTTATTTGCATTTGATAAGGTACATGTTGCAAAGCTACTCTCTCAATTTGTCCCACCCTCTCTCCCCTCCCCCCCACAAGTCTGTTTCCCCTGTCTGCATCTCTATTTCTATTCCTGCCCTGCAAATAGGTTCATCAGTACTATTTTGCTAGATTCCCTATAAATGTGTTAATATACAATATTTTTTTTTCTCTTTTTGACTTACTTCACTCTGAGATGGCTCTAGGTTCACCACCTCACTAGAACTGACTCAAATGCATTCTTTTTTATGGCTGAGTAATATTCCACTGTGTATATGTACCACATCTTCTTTATCCATTCATCTGTTGATGCACATCTAGGTTGCTTCCATGTCCTAGCGATTCTAAAGAGTGCTGCTCTTTAGAATAGGGGCAAGATCAAAGCCCCCAATTAAAGTCACAACCTTTTGCTTTCCCTCCTATTATTTTAACAGCTGTATCTCATCAATCACCTCTTTTGCTTCTGTGATCTTGCTTGCTTGTTGCATCCATGGGAACCTGGGCTACTTGGGGGAGGAGAGGGACCTGAGCTGTTTGAGTGGGAACTTTACGGTGTATAGAAGATACCCAGAACAAAGCTGGGGCACTCAGCTTTTGGAGATGACTCTGCTGGGCCAGCACAGGTACTGAATAAAACCCTGCTGTTTTGCATCTTTGAATGCCACTTATCTTCTTCCACTGCCATGGTTTCTTTTTTTTTTAATTTTTAATTTTTACTTTATTTTGCTTTACTTCTGTATTGGTTTTGCCATACATTGACATGAATCCGCCACGGATGTACATGAGTCCCCAATCCTGAACCCCCCTCCCACCTCCTACCCCATTGCCATGGTTTCTATAACACTGCAATGAACATTGAGGTACATGTGTCTTTTTGAATTATCAAAAACACACGTTTGATGAACATTTCTGATCTTTTTCCTCTGCTAGTGTTCCTTGACTTGATACTTGCCCACTATCCACCCCAGTTGCTCATGTTAAAAACTTAGTAAGCTTCCTTACTTTTTTTGTGTCCACATGCAATCCACCAACAGGTTTTGCCTGTCCTACCTTTAAAACTTATCTCCTATATGATTATTTTTTTTCCATTGCTACCAGCAAGCATTCTTATTCTCACTCACCTGGTCTCCCCGCCTCTCCCCCTTGCCTTCCTAAATTCATTCTCCACACCACAGTCAGCATTCTGTTTTAAACTAGAGCACATCTGTTGTTGTTTAGTCGCTAAGTCATGTCTGACTCTTTGGGACCCCACACTGTGGTGACCCAAGGATGAAAGAGCAGATGAAACCAAGGAGGGTCTTGGAATGCAGGAACGGAAAAACCAGACCCTTATTGTCCTCCCCCTACCATGTTGTAACTATTAACAGATTCAGGTCCTTCTGAGCAGTATAACCTCTCCTATCACATAGGGAGAAGGTATTTGCCTTACTCTTTCCCTACCCAGTATATGTGTCTCATCCAATCAGCAAATGACTCGTAAGAGCCCTATCCTGCTCCTTGTAACCTGGCTATAAAAATGCACTAAGGACCCCTGTTCAACGTTGGTTCTCCCTTGAGTTGGCCGACTAGTTTAACAGTGTCTCCCGCTCTAATACATTTTATTTCCCCTCATTCTGTCTCATGTCTGGAAATTCTTTTCCAACCCACGCCTGGACCATGACACACACGCTGTAGCCCACCAAGGCTCCTCTGTCCATGGGATTTCCCAGGCAAGAAGACTGGAGTGGGTTGCCATTTCCTTCTCCAGGGGATCTTCATGAAACAGGGATCAAGCTCGAGTCTCCTGCATTGGCAGGTGATTTCTTTTTTTTTTTTTATTTATCTATTTATTTTTGGGTGTGCTGGGTCTTTGTTGCTGTGCGGGCTTTTCTCTAGTTGCAGTGAGTGGAGGCTACTCTTCATTGTGGTGCTTGGGTTTCTCATTGCACTGGCTTCTCTTGTTGTGGAGCATGGGGTCTAGGGTGCATGGGCCTCAGTTGTTGCAGCTTCTGGGCTCTAGAGTACAGGTTCAATAGTTGTGGTGCACAGGCTTAGTTGCTCTGAGGCATGTGGGATCTTCCCGGACCAGGGATTGAACCCATGTCTCTTGCATTGGCAGGCTAATTTTTTAACCACTGAGCCACGTGTAAAGCCCAGAGCACATCACTTTCTTACTTAAAAACCCTTCAGTGAATCTCATTGTGCGTGTGCCTATACTAAGTCGCTTCAGTTGTGTCCGACTCTTTGAGACCCTGTGGACTATAGCCCACCGGGCTCCTTTGTCTATGGGATTCTCCAGGCTAGGATACGGGAATTGCCAATATGTGGGGTGTCATGCCCTCCTCCAGGGGATTTTCCTGACCCAGGAACTTCTGTCTTGCTGTTACAGGGAGGAAACCAATTCTGCCTCCATGCTAGAAACTGTTTCTTTGACTTGCTTTTCATTGCTTTTGTTATCATAATCATAGTTACTGGCTTGCCTGGAGGACTCTGCCCCTCTACTTGACTGTAAACTAAAGTGCCTTTGTTCAGCTAGTGGAGAGATAGTTTGTCCCTGCCCACCTGTGAACAGAAGAAATTAAGACATCCCTTCCAAAGGCTGGCCGTTCCCTGGGAGATGTTTTGCAAGACTGGAGACCCTTTCACTTTACTTCCCCACTGCCTCTCCCTCTCTATTCTGCCTTTTGACTTAGTTTCTCATTGCTTCTTTCTCTCTGATCTATGAGAACCTGGCATCCAGACCCCCAAAGCTGGTTATTTTGAGGCACTAGCCTGCCATCTTCTTGGTCAGCTGCTTTCTGAATGAAGCCATTTTCCTTGCCTCAATTCCTCATCTCTCTGACTCACTGGCCTGTCCTGCAGTGAGCTTGGATTCCTAACACTGCCTTGGCACGTGGGTTCTCTACCACTAGCACTGTAACTGGGAAGGGTTAATTTTGAATTCATGCTGGATCTGCTTCCATGACTTTAACCCTCATTCTGTGGCTTTTTTTTTTTTTTGTTATGGTAGGCATACATAGCAGCCTTCCTCAGGGAGACAGCCTGAGCTGCCCAACTGTAAAGGACTGTAAGGAAGCAAAAACTAACACATTACCCTGCCTGAGGCTTGCCATTCTAGGGGACATTTGCAAGAATTGAATAGTCTTTTTACTTTGTCTCCTCAACCCGCCCCAATCTCTGATTCATAAGAGAACCTGGCATCCAGGCCCTGACAAGATGGTTATTTTGAGGCTCTAGCCTGCCATCTTCTGGGTCAGCCAGTTCCAGAATAAAGTCCCTTCCCGATCCCAACACCTTGTCTCAGATTCATTGTCTTTTCTTGCAGCGAGCAGTGCCAGCTTGGACTCGACAACAGCGCCACCTGGGAAGCCCAATCTCATTGTTCAGTTTAGTTCAGTCACTCAGTCATGTCTGACTCTTTGCAATCCCATGGACTGCAGCACACCAGGCTTCCCTGTCCATCACCAACTCCCAGAACTTGCTCAAACTCATGTTCATCAAGTTGGTGATGTCATTCAACCATCTCATCCTCTGTTGTCCCCTTCTCCTCCTGCCTTCTATATATATATATATATATATATATAAAATGAAAGTCACTCAGTCATGTCAGACTCTGATCCCATGGACTACACAGTCCATGGAATTCTCAAGACCAGAATACTGGAGTGTGTAGTGTTTCCCTTCTCCAGGGGATCTTCCCAACCCAGGGATTGAACCCAGGTCTCCTGCATTGCAGGCAGGTTCTTTACCAGCTGAGCAACCAGAGAAACCAAAGAATACTGGAGTGGGTAGCCTATCCTTTCTGCTGTGGATCTTCCCAACCCAGGAATGAACCGGGGTCTCCTGCATTGCACGTGGATTCTTTACCAACTGAGTTATCTATCTATCTATGGGCTTCCCTCATAGCTCAGTTGGATAAACATTTACTTAATGAATACATGAGTGAAGGAACGAATAAACATTTTCCTTGATATGAGAAATACAAGGAAGAGGAAGGAATGAAATAACCTGGCTTTGCAAAACCGAGGGATCATTAGGTAATGAGGAGAAATAAGATGGAAAACTGAAACCTCCCAGGTCAGCCATCTGGAGGAGACTCCACCAGCATCACCAGGAAAAAATGGAGGCAGGTAACCTTTGGGGATGGAGGTTCATCTCAAGTATTCATGAGACTGTGGGTTCGTCATTAGCCACTGGGTCCATTGGTAACTGACTCAACAGATCTTCACTGGAATCAGGGCAGTACCATGGTCAAGCTTCTGGAGCCAGATGACTAAGGTTCAGATTACGATTCTGACCATTGCCATCTGTGTGATCTTGGGAAAGTTGCTTGACTTCTCTGTGCCTCTGTTTACTCATCTGTCAACTAGGATAATAGGATCGTGGTATGGATTAAAGAAGATAATATGAGTGAAGTGCTTAGCGTGGTGACTGACAGAGAGTAATCTTTGTGAAAGTACTTTTCATTTTTATTGATTAAATGAATAGATGGATGAGCTCTTCTAATACTAGGAGGTGCGGAGAAGGTTTCACAAAAGACCTAGGAGATAGCTCATTTGGGACAACATTCCAGACTCAACCGTCTACCTTTGCTCTGTTCACTGAATGCTTCCATTTTCCTGACTGGAGAATCTCACTGGATGGGCTTGCTGCCAGGTGTATGGGGCACATCTATTGAGTGTGCTAAGCAACCCAAGGGACACTGAGGAAGCTTTACTGTGTCAGACCTAAATATGGAGGATTTTGGCTTCAACTTGGGTCTTAGGTGAAATTTATTAGGGTGATGGATGGGGGCGTGGTCAGTCCTATTCTGGCTTTTAATTGGCTCCCCTCTTTCTTGTCAATATACTCCTAGTGCGTATTACATTGTTTGAGCATTGGGATTGGTGCATACTACTGCCTGTTTCTCAGCCTGCCAACTTCTCATTTTCATCGCTTATCTGGTGGCTCAACAGCAAATAATCCACCTGCAACGCGGGAGCCACAGGAGATGCGGGTTCACATCCCTGGGTCAGGAAGATCCCCTGGAGGAGGAACTGGCAACCCACTCCAGTATTCTTGGCTGAAAAATCCCATGGATGGAAGAGCCTGTGAGTCCTAAGAGTCGCAAAGAGTAGAACATGACTGAATGACCAAACACACACACACACACACACACACACACATTGTGTAAAACACAGAAAAATATGATGAGAATAAGAACCATCTGTAATTTTACTATCCAGAGATAACTACTCTGAACATGTCTTGATTTCACTCTAGCAATTCATTTCTCTTTTTCCCCCTCTCCACATAAAATTACAGGTATATGCGTCACCCAACATGCTAAAGCTCCAGTATTTCTAACTCAGGCCAGTGGGGAATAATATCTGTGAAATTAGCTCGCTGATTTTTATAATGAAGAACACTTTACAGAAATTCCTTTTTGTAACCATTTTTTGGTGGGGCCAAAGATATTCTATATAATAAGTCATACAAAGTGGGGAACAAAATTCTGCCTTGTATTAAACAGAATGAAATTGCAGAATATATGAAGAAGGAGGACCTTTAAAAACTTCTGGCTTTTCTTTCCTTTGCTATTACATGGAGATGCCCTTCACTCTGAAATCTTGGCAGGTAATTATCAGAGACCCTTTTTTAGGTTCCCCGATGTCTTCCCTTCTGGGGCACCAGGTTCTACTTTTAGTAGGTGTCCCCTTTCTCTTGGAGATAATCACATCAATTGGTCTCTTGTTCCAGGGGGATATGACCTAGAATCAGTTTTGTCTTTTAGAAATGAGGTCGCTTTCCTGGGGGAGGTGTCAGAAGACTGTGGGAAGCCCTAGACTGGGAGAGGAGGTTCTTCCTGTTTTTTCTGGTCGCCTCCTGCAGAGGTAGTGACCGTGCTGGTCAGTGAGGGATAAACACTGGTCTGAACGTCTCTAGCCCCTGTCAGTTCTCTGAAATGGTTTGGGCAAAGATTATCAATGTCCTCCCGCAATGGACTGATTCCTAGTTCCTTTTCCATCCCATGTAACTTGACCTCTAGGTAGTATTTGAAATTGTCAGCTGCCTGAAACTTGAATATCCTCCCCTACACTCTTTCTCACTCTTCCTTTTTGCCTGGGGTCTTGGTCCTTCCCTGGCTGGTTGTCTGCCATCCACCCTCAAATAGTTAGGTTGTTTAGGTGCTTTAGGCAGTCTTGAAGATGGCTCCCTGTGGTCTCCACTTCTGATCTTCATGCCCTGTGTAATACCCTCTTTTGAATGTGGGCTGAACCTAGAGACTCACTTCTAACCAATAGAAGATTGATAGGATGTCCTTTCTGAGATTAGGTTATAAAAAAATCAGGGCTTCTGTCTTGCTCACTCTTTTAGAAAAGAAGATGCACATGGCAAGGAACTGAGAAGACTTCTGGTTCTCAGCCACTAAGGACTTAAGACCCTCAGTCCAGTACTCATGAAGAACTGAATCTTGCCAATGATCACAGGAGTGAGCTTGGAAGCATATCCTACCCCAGTCTAGACTTGGGACTAGGTAATTGCCCTGGCTGACATCTTGTCTACAGTCTGGTCAAAGACCTTGAGCCAGAAGATCCAGCCAAGCTCTGCCCAGATTCCTGATTCCTAGAGACCCATGTAATAGATGTGTTGCTTTAAAGTTTTAAGCTGCTAAGTTTTGTGTTAATTTGTTATGCAGCAATCATGTGAAATGCCGGTCTGGATGAAGCTCAAGCTGGAATCAAGATGGCTGGGAGAAATATCAACAACCTCAGATAGGCAGATGAGATACAGCTTCCCTGGTAGTTCAGCTGGTAAAGAATCTGCCTGCAATGCAGGAGATCCTGGTTCAATTCCTGGGTTGGGAAGATTCCCTGGAGAAAGGATAGGCTACCCACTCAAGTATTCATGGGATTCCCTGGTGGCTCAGAAGGTAAAGAATTCACCTGCAATTTGGGAGACCTGGGTTCAATCCCTGGGTTGGGAAGAGCCCCTGGAGGTGGGCATGGCAACCCATTCCAGTATTCTTGCTTAGAGAATCCCCATGGACAGAGAAGCCTGGCTACAGTCCATGGGATTGCAAAGAGTTGAACATGATGGAGCAACTAAGCACACAAGCACAGATACAGAGATGATAACATCGTAAAGGCAGAAAGTGAAGAGGAACTAAAGAGCCTCTTGATGAAAGTGAAAGAGGAGAGTGAAAAGCTGGCTTAAAACTCAACATTTAAAAAACTAAAGATCATGGCATCTGGTCCCATCACTTCATGGCAAATAGATGGGGAAACAATGGAAACAGTGGCAGATTTTATTTCCTTAGACTCCAAAATCACTGTGGATGGTGACTGCAGCCATGAAATTAAAAGACATTTGCACCTTGGAAAGAAAGCTATGACAACTCTAGACAGCGTATTAAAAAGCAGAGACATCACTTTGCTGATAAAAGTCCATATAATCAAAGCTATGGTTTTTCTAGTAGTCATGTATGGAAGTGAGAGCTAGACCATTAAGAAGGCTGAGTGCCAAAGAATTGATGCTTTTGCACTGGTGGTGCAAAAGCTGGTGGTGGTGTTGGGGGAAGCTCTTGAGAGTCCCCTTGGACTGCAGGGAGACCAAACCAGATAATCCTAAAGGAAATCAACCCTGAATGTTCATTGGAAGGACTGATGCTGAAGGTGAAGCTCCAATACTTTGGCCACCTGATGCGAAGAGGTCTTTTTCACTGGAAAAGACCCTGATGCTAGGAAGGATTGAGGGCAGAAGGGGATGACAGAGGATGAGATGACTCAATGGACATGAGTTTGAGCAAACTCTGGGAGATAGTGAAGGACAGGGAAGCCTGGCATGCTGCAGTCTGTGAGGTTGGACATGACTGAGCTACTGAACAATATTAGATTTCCCTCAACCATTCTCCTTCACCTTCTCCATGACCTTCTCCCTAGAAAATCTCATCCACATTAGTGGATTTGAGTATGACTTGTTCGGTTAGGATGCCTGTGACTTTAAGACCAATCGGTAGGTATAGTGAGATGAGTCTCAAGTATAGGATAGCATCCACATTTCTTACCATGATCTACAGAATAGGAGTTGGTGATGGACAGGGAAGCCTGGCATGCTGCAGTCCACGGGGCTGCAAAAAGTTGGACACGACTGAGCAACTGAACTGAACTGAATAGAAAAGAATTCCAGTTACAACGTGGTGACCTCTGTCCACCTTTCCTTTCCCATATGCCATCACTTCGTCCTTGGCTCATGAAGGATCAGCTATGCTGCATTCAGATTCATCAAGCTTATTTAATCTCATGGTCTCTGCAGTTGCATTCGCCCTCTCTGGAATATTCCTCCCTCTCTGAAATATTTCTCGCCTGCATTTTCATATGGTTTAAGCCTTCTCATCCTTTAGATCTCTGCCCAAGGATTATCTCCTAAAGGGTCCTCCCTTGGCCATCTGACGAATCACATTGCCTGTTTTACTGCATCCCCCCTGCATCAGTTTGTGATTTTCTCAACTCCCGTTCCTAAATTCCAGGTCCTTGCCTGGGACCTCTCCTGTCCTTTGTTGTTGTTGTGACCGACTCACTCAGTTGTGTCCGACTCTTTTGCAACCCCATCGCCTACCAGGAGCTCACGTGTTTTAGTCATCACTGAATCCCTGATACATAGCCCAGTTCCTAGTGCAAAGCAGATTCTTCATATTTATTTGTTGAATGACTGAATGATTGTGGCCCTACCTTTCCTGGACATAGTCCATGTGTGGACCAACGAAGGACTTTCTCGTGCTTCTGCCATGGGTGTTCCTGTTTTGGCTGCTCAACATCGAAGCATCCTTCTTATTCTTTTAAAAATATTTATTTGGCTGCACTGGGTCTTAGTTGCAGCATGTGGACTCTTGATTACAACAGGTGGGATCTAGTATCCTGACCAGGGATTGAACCTGGGCACCTGCATTGAGAGTTTGGAGTCTTAGTCACTGGACCACCTAAGCATCTTTTTTTTGAGGGAACCCAAATTAGGTGGTAGGTAGGACAGATGAAGGACCTTGCCGACCGTGGTGGGTTGAAGTGTGTCCCCCCAAAAGTTATGTTGAAACTCAGACTCTTAGTACGTATGAATATGACCAGATTTGGAAATAGGGTCTTTGAAGATGTAAACAGTTGACATGAGGTTATATTGGAGTAGGGTGGGGATGTTATACTAGAGTAGGGTGGGCCTTTAATCTAATGACTGATATCCTTATAAGAAGGCTGTGTGAAGAGACAGAGACATAGAGAGGTAAGCTGGCTATGTGTAGAAAGAGGCATGGACTGGAGCGATGCCTACAAGTTGAGGAATGCCAA
This sequence comes from Cephalophus harveyi, assembly GCA_006410635.1. Classification (NCBI taxonomy): domain Eukaryota; kingdom Metazoa; phylum Chordata; class Mammalia; order Artiodactyla; family Bovidae; genus Cephalophus; species Cephalophus harveyi. The sequence goes on along the minus strand of SJYT01050097.1, from coordinate 166,606 downwards.
AGCTTGCTGGAAGGCTTCCCCGGTGGCTCAGTGGTCAATGATCCACCTGCCAATTCAGGACACACAAGTTCAATCCCTGGGCCGGGAAGATCTCCTGGAGAAGGAAATGGCAAGCCACTCCAGTATTCTTGCTTGGGAATCCCATGAACAAGAGGAGCCTGGCAGGCGACAAACCACAGGGGTCGCAAAGAGTTGGACACAACTTAGTGACTGAACGAGAACAATAACAAGGCTTGTTGGCAACCGTTAGAAGCTGGAAGAGGCAAGGAATTTCCTCCCCTAGACCCTTTATAGGGCGCATGACCCTGCCAACCTTTTGGTTCAGAATTCTGAGCTCAGAACTGTGAGAGAGTAAATTCCTATTCTTTTAAGCCACCTAGTTTGTGGTAACTTGTTATGGTTGCCCTAGAAGACTAGTATAATGATATCTGTCCCTTTAAGTCTGAGGTCCCCTGCCTACTGCTGGCCTGTCTCTATGTAACATTCCCTATCCTGTGCTCACTGGAAAGGAATCTGCCTGCCAATGCGGGAATCACGGGAGACAAAGGTTCGATCCTTAGGTTGGGAAGATCCCCTGGAGGCAGAAATGGCAACCCACTCTAGTATTCTTGCCTGGGTAATCCCATGGACAGAGGAGCCCGGCAGGCTACAGCTCATGAGGTTTCGGACACGATTTAGTGACCAGACACATGCACACACAAAATACACACAGCATGCCATCTACCATCCTCACCATTTTTAAGTGTGCCGTTCAGTGGCGTAAGCACATTCACACTGTTGTGCAACTGTCACCACATCCATCTCCAGAACTGATTCATCTTCCCAAAGTGAAACTGTCCCCATTAAACAGGAACGCCGCATCCCCCTCCCCCGAGCCCCTGGCCCCCACCCTTCTACTCTGTCTTTATGAATCTGACTGCTCTAGGGACTTCGTATAAGTGGAATCAGCAAATACTTGTTCTTTTGTCTCTGGCTTATTTCACTTAGCATAATGTCCTCCAGGTTCACCCACATTGCAACATGCAGGCATGATTCTAATTGTGAACTAGGAAAAATATCCCCACTTCAAAAGTAATCCCCCAACATTTTAATGGTGAGTATGAAGAGGATTTGGTGATTTTTTTTTTGTTTCCTTCTACCCTTTCTGCATTTCCCCAATTTTTCTACAATGAATATGCATTATCTTGACAATAAAAACGTCTTTAAAAATTTTACCCTCTGTTTATCTCTCCCTTTCTTGGGCTCCAAAGTCACTGTGGATGGTGACTGCAGCCATGAAATCAAAAGACGATTGCTCTGTGGAAGGAAAGCTATGACAAACCCAGTGAAAGTGAAAGCCGCTCAATCATGTCTGACTCTTTGTGACCCCATGGACTATATAGTCTGTGGAATTCTCTAGGACAGAATACTGGAGTGGGTAGCCTTTCCCTTCTCCAGCAGATCTTCCCGACCCAGGAATCAAACTGGGGTCTCCTGCATTGCAGACAGATTCTTTACCAACTGAGCTAATGAACAACCTAAAAACCCAGCACATTAAAAAACAGAGACATCACTTTGCTGACAAAGGTCTGTGTAGTCAAAGCTGTGGTTTTTCCAGTAGTCATGTATGGATGTGAGATTCAGACCATAAAGAAGGCTGAGTGCTGAAATACTGATGCTTTCAAATTGTGGTGCTAGAGAAGACTCTTGAGAATCTCTTGAACTGCAAGGAGATCAAACCAGTCAATCCTAAAGGAAATCAACCCTGAATAATCATTGGAAGGACTGATGCTGAAGCCCCAATACTTTGGCCACCTGATGCCAACAGCCGACCCATTGGAAAAAACCCTGATGCTGGGAAAGATTGAAGGCAAAAAGAGAAGGGAGCAGCAAAGGATGAGATGGTTAGACGGCATCACTGACTCAATAGACGTGAATTTGAGCAAACTCTGGGTGATAGTGGAGGATACAGGAGCCTGGCATGCTGCAGTCCATGGGGTGGCAAAGAGTCAGATATGACTCAGTGACTGAACAATAGCAACAATTCTGCTAGGGCTCCCCAGTTCCTGGATATACTACTAAAGGTGGTACTAACTTCAGTCTACTCATTGCCCATTTATTTTTCGGTTGCCTCTTCTAAATACCTGTCTGAACAACAAGTCTCAGCAGAATGCAAATATACAAACTGGACAAGTTGAGGAGCGATTGATGAAGGTGTGGGAGGATGGCTAGGAACCCATATGGAAGGACACACTATCAAAGTTAGTCACACCTGGGAGCAGTTATCCATACCTGGAAGAACATTCTGGAGAGAAGGGAGCAATTACTTCCAGAATTTGGAAAGAGCCACCTGCCTGGACCTGTGTTCTGCAGTCTGGGGGCACAGACATCTGCAGTGAGCACGTAGGGATGGACCTGAGGGAAAAAACTACTGAGATCTCACTCTCCACCCCCTGTCCTCCTGCAAGGGGCTCCCTTTGCCTGAGCCCAGCAAGAAGCCTCAGGTGGTGCTAGTGGTAAAGAACCTGCTTGCCAATGTAGGAGATGTAAGAGACACGGGTTTGATCCCTGGGTTGGGAAGATGCCCTGGAGGTGGGCACAGCAACCCACTCTAGTATTCTTGCCTGGAGAATCTTATGGGCAGAGGCACCTGGTGGGCTACAGCCCATAGGATTGCAAAGAGTTGGACATGACTGAAGCTGCTGAGCATGCAGCCTGAAGTCGGAGAGCAAAGGAACCTGTTGGTATGATCCATGAGGGTCAGTGTCCTAAGACCAGAATTAGACGAGGATGGAGAGTGTCTCAGGAGGCTGTATGGAAGTTGCATGGTGCTCACTGAGATTGAGCTCTGAGCGCAGGGCTGGGCTTCCTTACCCAGTACAATGCTGGGTACCAAACAGGTGTTCATTGGACTTCCTGGTGGTCCAGTGGCTAAGATGCCACACTTCCAAAGCAGGAGGCCTGGCTTTGATCCCTGGTCAGAGAACTAGATCTCACATGCCACAACCAAGAGTTTGCATTGCATTCTGTATGCTGTAACAAATCGAAGATCTGGGTGCTGCAACTAAGACCCAGCATAGCCAAATAAATAAATAAGTAAAAATAAATATTAAAGCAAACAAAATAAAACCCCCAAAGGTGTTCATCAACGTTGAATAAGTAATCATGAACTACAAGGAGACTGACTCTTTAATTGTAAAACACACAAGTTTTACCATTGTAACCACTTTTTCCATTTTTATTGACATATAATTGACATATAAGATCGTAGAAGTTTTGGCTTCCCAGGTGGCACAAGTGATAAAGAATCTGCCTGCTAATGCAGGAGATGCAAAAGACGTGGGTTTGATCCCATGGACAGAGGAGCCTGGTGGGCTACAGTTAATGGGGTTGCAAAGAGTGGGACAGAACTGCACATACGTGCGTGCACACACACACACACACACACATATACACATGCACACACTGTAGAAGTTTAAGGTGTACAATGTGTTGATTTGATACATATATTTGCTGCAAAATGATTTCCACCATAGCCGTTGTAACCATTTTAAAGACATAAGTTAGTGATAAGTACACTCACGTTTTTTGTAGCTATCATGACTATCTAGCTCCAAAATTTTTTCGTCACCCCGAAAGGAAATCCTATACCCATAAAGCAATCACTCCTCATCTCCCTTCTTGTTCCAGCTCCTGGTAACCACTAATCTGCTTTCTTTCTCTACAGATTTACCTATTCTGAATATCTTTTATTATTATTTGACTGTGCCGGGTCTTAGTTGTGGCATGTGGGATCTAGCTCCCTGACGAGGGATGGAACCTGGGCCTCCAGCATTGGGGACATAGAATCTTACCCACTGGACCACCAAGGAAGTCCCAGATTTACCTACTCTGAATATCTTGTGTGAAAGTGTTAGTTGCTCAGTCGTGTCCAACTCTTTGCGACTCCACGGACTGTAGCTCAACAGGCTCCTCTGTTCGTTGGATTCTCCAGGCTAGAATACTGGAGTGGGTTGCCATGTCCTTCTCCAGGGTATCTTTCTGACCCAGGGATTGAACCCAGGTCTCCCGGATTTCAGGCGGATTCTTTACCGTTTGAGCTACATGGGAAGCCAGATATCTTACATAAATATAAATGTTGACTGAATTTTGGAGGCAGGTAACTTATCCCTTCATCTCTGACTTTCTTCTTTGCTCCCCTGAAATTCTGCTTGTGGTTGCAGACACTTGGCTGGCCGAGCAGGCCCCTCTGGTAGGGAGGGTGGGGTTGAAGGAGTGGGGGCGGGGGCCTGGCCTTCCTCTTGCCCCTCCCAAGCTGCCGCCGTAATGAGACACTCCCTCTCCCTTAATGACTCTGGGGGCTTCGGGGATGCCGCAGGCTAGCTCTGCCCTAATTAATTCATAGGGAGTGAGTGCTTCCTGCAGAGTAATTAGCCTCAATTCCTCCATCTCACGCTCCTTGTGGCTCAGTCCCTACTCAGGCCCCATCCCACCACTGGAGCAATCGTCTGGGACAACCTGAGGATGCTCTGTTTGGGTTGGCCTGGCTTCCTAATGCTGGGGCCACAGCTGGAGACTCCAGTCAGACTCCAATCCACCCTAGGGTGGACCTGGGGTGGGCTCAAACTCTGGCTGCACCATTTATTAACAGTGCAGCCTGTGACTTAAATTCTTTGAGCCTGCTTTCCCACTATAAATGGGAGCCAGTAGCCTTTCCCTTCTTGAAAGAATGAAAGAGGGACTTCCCTGGGGATCCAGGGCTAAGACTCTGTGCTCCCAATGCAGAGGGCCAGGGGTTTGATCCCTGGTCAGGGAACTAGATCCCGTATGCTGAAACTAAAGATCCTGAGTGTTGCAACTAAGACCTGGAGCACGCACGCACACACACACACACACACACAAATGAAAAAAGGATGGAAGAGATACTCACAGGGACAGGGCAAGAATGAGGAAAATAAGTCACTTGTCTGTAAAATGTTGTGTGTTTGCATGCTCAGTTGCTCAGTTGTGTCTGAATATTTTCGACCTCATGGATTGTAGCCCACCAGGGTCCTCTGTCCATGGAATTTTCCAGGCAAGAATACTGGAGTGGGGTGCCATTTCCTTCTTAGGGGATCCTCCCCACCCAGGGATCAAGCCTTGTCTCTTGCATCTCCTGTATTGGCAGGTGGATTGTTACCATTGCAACACCTGGGAAGTCCAACTTGTTAGGGGGATCCAAGAAAACCTCTGTAATTAAGAAAAATCATATCAGAATATTATTACTGGAATATTAACTTTGAGAAGTGATGGTGGTGATAGTTTCATGGGTCTATGTTGATGTTGTTTAGTTCAAATTTTTACCTGTTGTTATACCTCAACAAAATAGTTAAGAGAAATGAATAGGGCAATGAGACACAAAAGGAGTCTGTGTGTATCTGTAACTTTGAAATAGTGAAATAAGTCAGATTTTTTTCTTTACAAATTATTCTTTGAAAATCTAAAAACAGTAGAGATATGAATATGTATAATTGATTATTTTTGCTGTACTCCTGAAGCTAATACAACATTGTAAATCAACTACTTTCCAATAAAATAATTAAAAAAAATTTTAAAATAATTTAAAAATTATTCTTTGAAGATATGGTTATCTTTTCCCCATTCAGAGATAATAGGGATGTTCTCTGATAGAAAAGATAAGATTCCAATTTTAATAATTAAAAAGTCACACAGGTCCAGTGCTTAAGACTCTGCACTCCCAATGCAGGGGGCCAGTTTCAGTCTCTGGTCAGGGAGCTAGATCCTGCATGCCATAAGTAAGAGCCTGCATGCCTTAACTAAAGATCTTGTGTGCTGTGACTAAAACTGGGTGCAGTAAGAAAAAAAGTCACACAAAATTAATGCAAAAATCCATGGTAAGCAAAATATCAAAATGTTTATTTTAAAGACAGAATCAGTAAGAGTGTTGAGCTATATGGAAGTCTGAAGCACAAGGAAAAATCAGGAATTCTGATCCTGTCTGTGTGAAATGCTGATAACTTGTTCATTGTGGAGTTTTTGCATTAATTTGATTTTTGAGATGGTGATGAACAGGGAGGCCTGGCGTGCTGCTGTTCATGGGGTCACAAAGAGTCGGACACGACTGAGCGACTGAACTGAACTGAAAAACACTGCATTGAAATACTCTTGAGTTTTTCTGGGCATTTCTTTACTTTTCCTTAAGGTGAAATTCAAACAACATGAAGTTAACCATTTGAGAGTACAATTCAACTGCTCAGCCATAAAAAGGGATGAAATAATGCCATTTGCAATATTATTTGGATGCAACTAAAGATTATCATATGAAGTAAAATAAATTAGGAAGAGAAAGGCTACATTTTCACAAAAGTGAAAGAAAGAGTCCGTAGCATCAAGGAAAACAGTGTTTGTTGTCCATGATAAAATCTGGACTTTAGAGGGAAAATTAGAATTTTGAAAAACTTGTATTTACTACTGCAATCTTGACAGCTTGCCAACATTTAAAGACTTTTCTGATGAGATTGGTAGTCATATTAACAAACGTTACTTTTTGATACTGAATAATGAAATGTGTTAATACTTGGATGATCTGTGTAATTCAGGTGACTCGTGAATGATGTTTCAAAATCATCCATAGGTAAAAAGATGCACTCCATGGATTGTAATGTTAATAGAGTAGTAAAGGTTCAGTAATACTTTCAGATTCTGCTTTGCAACTATCCTTTAAAACATGTCAAGCCTCAGTACAGTCTCAAAGAATAGGCATAATAACCTAAAAAGCTGATTAAAATACTCCTATCTTTTCTAAGTGGGTGTTTCTGCTTAGAGACACATTATTTGATACATATTGTTGATTCATTAAAATTGCATTCACAGCCACCAGCACTGTAACTCACACTTGAATGAAGTTTATTTAACACATAGATTTTCTCCATGAAGCACAACACAGTCTTCTTGTACTAAAGAACATTAGACAGCACTTTTGCACTAGGCCTGTGCAAAATCAACAAAAAGCACAAAAATTTGAAAAATGCAGCACTAAACAGAATGTGGAAAGGACATTTTTTATGGTATGACACTTGAAACAGGAAGGTAGAGGGTTGCCTTGTTTGACTGTAGCTGTATGTTTGACCTCAGCAGATCAACCAGTTCAAATTTTCCATCACTCCGTGCGTGACCATGAAAGTGCCATGGATATTGAATTTAGGGTACATAAAAATTTTAGCAGGTCGGTTAATTTACAAATATGGAATTCTCACACAAGGAGGGTCAACTGTATCAACTGTATGAGAATCTTGCTTTCTTTTTTTTAAAGGTTTTTAAAATAAGATTTATTTCTTAAAAGTTAACATGTGCATAATAGGAAACCAAAAAAACACAAGAAGCAAAAAACAGTCATTCACAATCACAGGCTTGTCTGATGTGTCCTTCTAGGTCTCATTTGTGTATTTTCACAACTAAGCATCCATTATTATGAAATTAAGATCATGCAGTTATGTATCATGCTGTTTCACACATCATGAATATTTATCGTTTCAAAGTCTCAAAACCATGAGCATTTGATAACCAAGAATACACTACCCCAACTCAATCTGGAAGGAAAAAAATGTCATCCTGCCTTTCTTGGTGACAAAAATTTCAGAGAAGACAAAAATGGCAACAAGCCTCGAGATAAAGATATTGGCAGAGTTATGATTAAAATATTGGTGGTGGTGGTTTAGTCACTAAGTCGTGTCCAACTCTTGTGACCCCAAAGACTGTAGCCTGGCAGGCTCCTCTGTCCATAATATTCTCCAGGTGAAAATACTAGAGTGGGTTGCTACTTCCTTCTCCAGGGTATCTTCCCAACCCAGGAATCAAACCGGGGTTTCCTGCTTTGCAGGAAGATTCTTTACCCACTGAGCTGCAAGGGAAGCCCTTGTAAAATACTACATTCCCTTAATGTTCAATTAAAAATGAGACATAAAGTGGCTGAGTACACAAAGTATAATGCTTGCTTTGTTTTTATTAAGCTAGACATTAAAGCAATTTGTGAAAGTGTAAAATATTGCTATTCTCATAGCTTTTTCCTTGTTTTGGAAAATATAGTTATTTTTCATAAAAATCTGCTATTTATGTTAACATGTAATGAGCTTATTTTTATCCTAAAATCAATATTTAAGTATGTTCAGTTTTAATTTCCAATACAGTGAAGATTAATAAGTATAATACATAGACAAAAACTCTTCTGAATCCTTCATAATTTTTTTTAGTTCCTTTTTTAATAAAGATTTTTCTTTTTAATGTGGACCATTTGTAAAGTCTTTATTTGGATGTGTTACTATACTGCTTCTGTTTTATGTTTTGGTGTTTTGGCCAATCGGCATGTGGGATCTTAACTCCCCAACCAAGGATTGAACCTGTACCCCCTTTATTGAAATGCAAAGTCTTAACCATTGGACCACCAGGGAAGGACTCCTCTCCATGATCTTTTTAATCAGTTGACAAAATTTCTTAGGATAGTTTTAGATGTACAGAAAGATTGAAAAGAATGCAGCTGTTGCTGCTGCTGCTAAGTTGCTTCAGTCGTGTCCGACTCTGTGCGACCCTATGGACAGCAGCTCACCAGGCTCCTCTGTCCATAGGATTCTCTAGGCAAGAACACTAGAGTGGGTTGCCATTTCCTTCTCCTAAAAGAGTGCAGAGAATTTCCATATCCTCTCACCCCACCCCCCAAATTTCCCCTATTATTATTCCCCTACTATTAGTATCTCTCAGGTGGCTCAGTGGTAAAGTATCCACCTGCCAATGCAGGAGACCTGTGTTCAATCCCTAAGTCCGGAAGATCCCCTAGAGAAGGAAATGGCAACTCATTCCATATTCTTGCCTGGGAAATCCCATGAACAGAGGAGCCTGGAGGGCTATAGTCCAAAGGGTAGAAAAGAATCAGACCTGACTGAGCCACTGAGCACACAGGTGTAAAAGTGGGCTTCGTTGGTGGCTCAGTAGTAAACAATTCGCCTGCCAATGCAGGAGATGTGGATTCCCTCCCTGGGCCAGGGAAGATCCCCTGAAGAAGGAAATGGCAGTCCACTCCAGTACTCTTGCCTGAACAATCCCACACACAGAGGAGCCTGGCGGGCTCCATGGGGTCACAAAAGAACTGGACACGATTGAGTGGCTAAATAACCACAACTGGTGGGTGATTCTAAGGTACAGCTAAGTTTGAGAACTGCTCATCTATTAACAGAAAGTGCTGTGTCAGGAAGGAAAGTGGGGGCTGTATGCACAGAGCTGGAACGGGGGTGACTGCTTGCTGGCTGTGTGATCTTGGTCAAGTTACTGAACCTCTCTGAGAGCCTGTACCCTCATCTGCAAACTGAGGGTAGTGATAACTACTACATAGGAGTGTGAAGATTAAATACGTGTAAAAGAGCCTGGCTAGACTAGGAGGTTGCCATAAACAATTGCTCGGTAATAATAATAGCAAACACGTATTGGGGTTTTAATCACACGCCAAGTTCTGTGCTCTGCTCTTAAAAATGGCAATTAGTAGGAGATATTGGAAGGGACCAAATCAGTGCCTTTTGGGAAGAAAAGCAAAATCAGCACTGCCCGGGGTATCCTAACGAGAGCAAAGAATAATATTAATTACAAGGCTACCAGCAGCGATTTGCCTCCCACTTGCACAAGGCTTCATGCTGCACGGAGGATTTCCAGGCTCTCGCGCACTTTAATTTTCTCAGCTTTAATCTTCTGTGGGGTTGGCAGAGTCACCTCCATTGTTTAAATGAGGAGACCAGGCTCAGAGAGGGAGAGGGGCTGACCCAAGCTCACACAGCGGCCATGTGGCCAAAGACGGAACGTGCACCCGGAGGGAGAAGCCGGGCAGCCGAGTCCACGCCGCGCCTTCCCTAGACCTCCGCTGAGGATGTGGGCGCGGGCCCAGTGATGCCGAGGCCTGGTCCCCGCGCTCTCCAGGGATGGTCGGGAGTCTGGAGGGCCCGGGAGGCGGCGGGAGGCAGGGGTTCGGAGGCGCGGCTCCGAGCTGGGGGCGGGGGCTAGACGCGAGAGAGGCCACTCACCCCTCCCCAAACACGCGGTGCCCTTTCTCCCGCTCGGCTGCTGAGCCTGGGCTGGGCGCGGGGGAGGCGGGGGTTATCCCGGAGGGGATCCCGCCCCCCCACCTCCAACGGCCCGGCGCCCCCACACCCACGTGAACGCGGGCCCGGCGCGGATCCCACCAGCTGCACAGCGCGTCGCGGCTCCGCGCCGGTACCTCGGCCTTTTTGGTTTTGGAGCAGGCGCTGCGCGGTCTCTGGCGGGTCCCCGCTGCCCCGGCCGGGCGCTTCGCTGGGCTCCGGCACCTGCATCCCCGCGCAGCGCGCAGGCGGACGCGCGGGCAGGCCGCCCCCGCCGCTCCTGGCGCTGGTGAGTGCGAGTCCCGCGGCACTGCGAGGGCGGGGGCTCTGAGATTTTGGCAGGCGGGATCCGGGGCCGGCTGGGCCTGTCATGGGGTCAGGCGGGTGGGGCCCCCCTTTCGCCCACGTTCTCATCTCTCGGCTGCTCTTTGTCTCAGCTGCTCCCTGCCCCGTAGAGTCGTAGCCTCCGCTCATCTCCTGCAGCCCTGGTGAGTTTCCTGTCTCCTTGGTTACCCATCTCCGCTCTTGTCCATCCTGTTCCTCTTATCCATGGCCTCTACCCGTGGGCAGGTTTCCATCTTTGCCTGATGCCTGGTCCCTTTCCAAGGCTTGCTTCCCTTCCCTATCAGGGGGTTTATTCCTCCAATCCGGAGGGCCCTGATTGTGACTGAGACGTTGGCCACCGATGCGGGGGGACTGGGTCAGAAGTTCTATGAGGGGTGGTGGTGGTGATGGTGTGTGTGTGTGAGACTGAATTTTGAGTAGGAGTGCCAACCCACAGAGATGTGTGAGCCCGAATGTTTAAATGTGGGAAGGAATTTCGATGTCTGAAGTTTTGTGTCTGTGTGCCAAGTTGTGTGTGTGTGTGTGTGTGTGTGTGTGTATTATGTACCTGCCTGTATAGAGCTTCATTTACAGGGGGTGTTGTGCAAGACCCTGAAGGTGTGTGTGTGTATGGAGCTGTGTGTCTGAGGAGGACTGTGGGGTTTTGTGTCTGATGGCGTGCATGAATATCAAGTGTGTGTATGTTTGTGTGTGTAGGAATTGTATGACATACTGTGTGAATAGAGCTCCTTTTCTCTTTTTTAAATTGAAGTAAAGCTGATGTACAATATTACATAAATTACAGGTATACAATACAATAGGGGCTTCCCAGGTGGCGCAGTGGTAAAGAATCTATCTGCCAAACTGGAGACTTGGGTTTAATCCCTGGGTCAGGAAGATCCCCAGGAGAAGTTAATGAATCCACTCCAGTATTTTTGCCTGGAAAATCCCATGGACAGAGGAGCCTGGTGGGTTACAATATAATGATACAATACAATATAATGATTCACAGTTTTTAAAGATTCACTTCATTTATAGTTATTATGAAATGTTGGCTATATTTGCTATGTTGCACAATATATCCTTATATCTTATTTTATACACAATAGTTTGTACATGTAACTTCCTACCCCTGAGTTGCCGCTCCCCGCTTCTCACTCCCCACTGGTAACCACTGATTTGTCCTCTATACCTGTGAGTCTGTTTCTCTTTTGTTATGTTCTCTAGTTTGTTGTGTTTTCTAGATTCCACATGTAAGTAATATGCAGTGTTTGTCTTTCTCTGTCTGACTTATTTCACTTAGTATAATGCCTGGAGTTGCATTTCTGAAGTTGTGTGTGTTGTATGTCGAACAGTTCTCTGTGTGTGAGACTATGTGTCTTTGTGCAGTTGTGTATATGTCAGTTGTACACATGAGGTGTGTGAGGTTGTGTGTTCAAGTGTGTGTGTGTAATGTATGTGATTTGCTCCTTCTCCTTCTCTCCCTTCACTCACTCCTCAGGCTAGCAGAGTATAGAGATAAAATGTATGGAAAGCATCCTCGTTTGCCCACTGTAGTTTGCTTCAGCTTTAGAATGTAGAAGTTCCTTCTCCTTCTCCTTGGTCCTGAGAGAAGGGTGACTTTCACATCTCATCACATCTGAAAGTCTGGAGGTTGGGGGAAGCAGGTGGGGCACTTGTCTTTGAACTCCTGCAGATACTGGGGGCACTGGGAGGGTCATTTCCCTATCAGGAACCGAAGAAGCAGGGCCAAGAGAAGGCCCAGGACCAGGAAAGAAGACAAGAGAGAACTGACTGTGAGGGCAGAAGCCCTCAGGGGTCCAAGAGAAACTGAGAAGGGGCCAAGCGGAGGCCAAATTCCTGGGAAAAATATTTCAAGTCAAACATTGCTTGGCAAGTAATGCAGTTAGGACTGAGCAAGACTGATGAGAAAGCTCTCTTTCCTGTCAGTGTTTTTCTCTGTCTTCAGATATGTCTGTTGGACTGATGCTTTTTATTAACCGTGGTTGTCATCTGTTTCATGCTCACTAGGTGCTATTCTAAGTGTCACATGAATCGAGTCATCAAATCACAGAGAAGGTGACCAGGTCCTGAAAGGTGGAGTTGGATTTGCAACAAAGAGCTCATGCGTGCTCTTCCTCTAGGGTGCAAAAATTTTCAGTAAAGGACCAGCAATAGTGTATGGACATCCATAAAATCTTTTTTGTTCTAACAACCCAACTCCACCATTGTAGCCCAAAAGTAGCTGTAGAGAATAAAGAAAGGAGCATGGCTATGTGCCAATAAAACTTTATTTACTAAAGCAAGCAGCAGGCCAGAGTTGACCCTTGGACAATGGCTTGTCCATCCCTGCTGTTTCTCTTAAGGAAGACATAGGAAATAGACAAACTAACTCTGGATTTTTTGTGATGAGTTAACGTCTCAGCTGAATAACTCCTTTCAACCCATGGGCAAGCTTCACAATACTTCTTGGTGCCTGGGAACATGCATCTTAGAGGTGAGGGAGTAATCACACATTTGGTTTCCTATCTGGGATTTTTCACAGCCAGCTGAAAAATACCATCGTGATTTCAGGATCCTTTGGAACAAGATCCTAACTGGGATTTGACTTTGGAACTAGGACTTAGAGCTGAAGGAAGGAGAGCCTGGAAAGCTGAGGCAGATACCCTATCCCTGGGATATGTGGGGTGCATAGGAGGACAAGAAAGACAATGATCTCAGAAAAGTAGCTGCTCAGCCAGTGGCAGCACCACTCCCCCCGACCCCAAAAAAGGTTCAGGGAACTATTTATTGGCCTGTCTCTGATAGTTTCCCACTTGATCTGGATGGATTCAGGCATTGGGGTTGGGATTAGGGCTTGGGGAAAGGGTGGCAAGGAGAAGAATCTGAAACCATGATCAGAGAGTAGCTGAGGAAGGCCAAGTTCTACAGCCATCCAGGCAACCTGAAGATGCACAGCTCAGCACAGGATACAATATTTACTGCCTTCCTTTGGTTTGAAGATTTTTTTTTTTCCTCTAGGAGTCAGATGAATCTAGTGTGTCTGTCAGGAAACTGACAGCACACTCGAAAAGGGGAGTTGAAAATTAAGGACTATTTACAAGGTTAAACCAGTAAAGTTGGTACAACTCAGGAAACAGCAAGAATAGGGGAGTGGCAGGGAGGGAGCAAGAAGGAGACCTGGAGAGGGATTTGGCTGTAACAAAGCATTGTCTGTATTATTTTTTTTTAAATTGAAATATATATTGATACATAACACTGGATCGGAGAAGGCAATGGCACCCCACTCCAGTACTCTTGCCTGGAAAATCCCATGGACGGAGGAGCCTGGTGGGCTGCAGTCCATGGGGTCGCTGAGTCGGACACGACTGAGCGACTTCACTTTCACTTCTCACTTTCATGCATTGGAGAAGGAAATGGCAACCCACTCCAGTGTTCTTGCCTGGAGAATCCCAGGGACGGGGGAGCCTGGTGGGCTACCGTCTATGGGGTCACACAGAGTCGGACACGACTGAAGTGACTTAGCAGCAGCAGCAGCAGCAACACTGGATACATTTTAAGATGTCCACCATGTTGTTTTGATATATGTTGTATAATATTGGTTTGGCCTGAAAAGTCCCTTTGGGTTTTCCCATATGACGTTATGGAAAAATCTGAACGAACTTTTTGGCTAATACAGAAACGTGATTGCCACTATAGCAGTAGCTTTTTTATCATGGCAAGGGAGCCACAAACACTCAGTGGGAAAAGATACTCTCTTTAACAAAAGATGTTGGGAAAGCTGGTTAAACACGTGCAGAATAATAAAATCTGACCCCCATTTTATACTGGGCTTCCCTGGTGGCTCAAGGGTAAATAATCCGCCTGCCAATGTGAGAGATGTAGGTTTGATGCCTGGGTTGGGAAGATCACTTGGAGAAGGAAATGGCAACCCACTCCAATATTCTTGACTGGGAAATCCTACGGACAGAGGAAACCGGCGGGCTACAGTCCATGGAGTCACGAAAGAGTTGGATGTGACTTAGCAACTAAACAACAATTTTACACCACTTACAAAAATTAACTTGAAATGGATTCAGTTCAGTTCAGTCACTCAGTTGTGTCAGACTCTTTGTGACCCCATGGACTGCAGCACGCCAGTCCTCCCTGTCCATCACCAACTCCTGGAGTTTACTCAAACTCATGTCCATTGAGTCCATGATGTCATCCAACCATCATCTCATCCTCTGTCGTCTTCTTTTCCTCCTGCCTTCAATCTTTCCCTGAATCACGGTCTTTTCCAGTTAGTCAGGTCTTTGCATCAGGTGGCCAAAGGATTGGAGTTTCAGCTTGAACATCAGTTCTTCCAATGAACATTCAGGACTGAGTTTCTTTAGGATGGACTGGTCGGATCTCCTTGCAGTTGAAGGGACTCTCAAGAATCTTCTCCAACACCACAGTTCAAAAGCATCCATTCTTTGGCGCTCAGCTTTCTTTTTATTTCAACTCTCACATCCATACATGACTGTTGGAAAAACCATAGCTTTGACTAGACGGACCTTTGTTGGAAAAGTAATGTCTCTGATTTTTAGTATGCTGTCTAGGTTGATCATCACTTTTCTTCCAAGGAGCAAGCGTCTTTTAGTTTCATGGCTGCACTCACCATCTGCAGTGATTTTGGAGCCCCCCAGAATAAAGTCCCTCACTGTTTCCAGTGTTTCCCCATCTGTTTGCCATGAAGTGATGGGACCAGATGGATTGATTGGGTATAAGACTTAAATATATGACCTGAAGCCATAAAACTGTTAGAAGAAAATGTTAGAAAGAAGTTCCTCTACACTGGTCCCATCAATGAGGTTTTTTTTTTTTTTTTTTTTTTTGATATGACAGCAAAAGCACAAACAACAAAAGCAAAAATCAACAAGTGGTACTACATCAAACTTAAAAGCTTCTGTATGGCCAAAAAAACCCAAAACCAAAACAACAGCAAAATGAAAAGGCAATCTGCAGAAGGGGAGAAAAACTTTGCAGATCATGCATTGGATAGGGGTTAATATCCAAAATATGTAAAGATCTCATACAACTCAATAACAAAAATCAATCTGAAAAACGGGTAGAGGAACAAAATAGTCATTTTCCAAAGAAGATGTCCAAATGTCCAACAGCTGCAGAGGATTGTCTGATGGGAGCTGTGGCCTTTCATAGAGGAATACGTGCCTGTGTGTGTGCTGTTGTGTCCAACTCTTTGCTACCCCATGGACTGTAGCCCGCCAGGCTCCTCTGTCTAGGGGATTTTCCAGGCAAGAATACTGAAGTGGGTTGCCATTTCCTCTTCCAGGGGGTCTTGCTGACCCAAAGATCGAACCCTCTTGCGTCTCCTGCATTGGCAGGTGGGTTCTTCACTACTGCATCACCTGGGAAGCCAGTCACTGCCAAACATGAGCCTGGCAGTGGGATCTGGAAGAATGCTCCGTCTCCATCTTTTCCCACTTTCCATTCTGCTGTTTCCCACTGGCCTCACTAAAATGGCAGGGGAGCCTGGGCCATGCTATCTCTAGCCTTTTGCCTGGGAATGAATCTAGAGGGATAACAGAATTTCCAGTATGCTTACAATAGGGACACTGCCACTTGCTGTGAGGTCATATAGGCAAGTCTACTTATCTTTCCAGATTAGGAGCTGCCCAGGGCCCACAATACTTTTAGGGACCCATGCAAACGTTTATGCTTTTTTTTTTCTGAGCCTCATGGCTTGTGGGATCTTAGTTCCTCGACCAGGGATCAAATCCATGCTCCCTGCAAAGTGGAAAGGCAGAGTCTTAACCACTGAACCACCAGGGAAATTCCTGTTTGTGCTTCTTTTAAAATTACAATAAAGAATTTAACTTTCAGGTTGAAGAAAATGTTGTTTGAATATATAATACTAATATACTCATTAAAAAAACGGGAGTGAAATGTACACAGAACAATCATCCATTTTAAAATGGCATTCAGTGGCATTTAGTTTACTTGCAACATTGTACAGCAATCACCTTTATCAAACTCCAAAATAATATATTCTCTTTTATACCAATGCCGTTGTAAAATATTTTTTAGAAATTCATTTATTTTTAATTGAAGGATAATTGCAATATTGTGTTGGGTTCTGCCATACATCAACATGAATTAGCCATGGGTATACATATGTGTCCTCTCTCTTGAACCTCCTTTCAACCTCCCACTCACCCCGTCACACCCCTGTAGGTTAATTTTGATGTATGTTTTAATGGAGGAAGGGACCACAAAGGCAAATGTTTCTCAGACTCATGAAAATCACAATTTCCAGACTGCCCTGTGCATATATGGTATTGATAAAAGGATAGACAAGTTTTAATTTCTATATGCATTTCATTTAATGTGTATTAAAATATAATCAGCATTTCAAGTAATAATCTAAATTTTCCAGTTTACATTTATTATTTTTTTAACTTTTTATTTTGTATTGGAGTATAGCCGATTATTAAATGTTGTGATAGTTTCAGGTGGACAGCAAAGGGACTCAGCCACACATGTATTCATTCTTCCCCAAACTCCCCTCCCATGCAGGCTACTACATAAGGTTGAGCAGAGTTCCCTGTGCTATACAGTGAGACCTTGTTGGCTATCCATTTTTTTTTTGTTTTATTTATTATTATTATTTTTTACTTTACAATATTGTATTGGTTTTGCCATGCATCAACATGAATCTGCCACGGGTGTACACGTGTTCCCAATCCTGAACCCCCCTCCCACCTCCAGTGAAGTAAGCCAGAAAGAAAAACACCAATACAGTATACTATCCATTTTAAATATAGCAGTATGTGCATGTCCATCCCAAACTCCCTAACCATCCTTTCCCCCCAGCTTTCCCCACCAGCATCTGTAAGTTTGTTCTCTAAGCCTGTGAGTCTCTTTCTGTTTTGTGAGTTCACTTGTAGATTCATTTATTTAGATAAGTAAGTAAAATGACACGTGCTCAGTCGCTTCAGTCATGTTCGACTCTGCGATCCTGTGGGCCATAGCCCGCCAGGCTCCTCTGTCCATGGGATTCTCCAGGCAAGAATACTGGAGTGGGTTGCTGAGCCCTCCTCCAGGCAATCTTCCCAACCCAGGAATCAAACCCACGTCTCCTGCATTAGCAGATGGGTTCTTTACCACTAGCGCCACCTGGGAAGTGACATGATTTGGCTGAATGTAAAGTGAAGACATGGAAATCTGAAGTTTGGGAAACAGTATCTGGCACCCCAGGGTGACTCTGAACATCCCATTTTTTTTTTTTTCAAAAATGGATCCTGAGGAGGTGCTGGTGTCAAGAAAGATCATCATTTTCATCCCCTGGGACTCTCCCTCTCCCTGTTGCTCACTAGGGCATTCATACAGAGGAGCTCCATTTATTGGGCACCAGTAAATGCAGGCATCTGCTGATTCCGTCCTTGTGGAAAGTCCATCTTGTGGCACCTCTCCTGCTTCCCAGGTGACTCAGTGGTAAAGAATCTGCCTGCGGTGCTGGAGATGCAGGAGACATGGGTTCGATACCTCGGTCAGGAAGATCTCTGGAGCAGGAAATGGTGACCCACTCCATTATTCTTGCCTGGAGGATTCCATGGACAGAGGAGCCTGGCGGGCTATAGTGCCTGGGGTGGCAAAAAATCGGACATGACTGAGGACAGAACAGCAACTAGGCCAAACATGAAATCGTATTAATTTGGGGTGCTAGCCCCAAAGTACCTTGTTTAAGGCTCTGCGTGAAACTGGTGCTTGGCAGAGGCTTGTTAGTCTGGTTTGTGAGCCGGGAAAGCTCCCAATTACTTGTAATGATCTCATAAGAGGGTAAAGAATCTGCCTGCAATCTGGGAGACCCAGGTTTGATGGGTTGGGAAGATCTTCCCTGGGTCAGGAAGATTGCCTGAAGGAGGAAATGACAACCCACTCCAGGATTCTTGCCTGGAGAACTCCATGGACAGAGGAGCCTGGTGGGCTGCAGTCCATCTGGTCTTAAAGAGTTGGACAGGACTGAGCGACAAACACTTTCACTTTTCATGAACTAAGGAGGGGGCCAGAGATACAGAATGGCAAAATCGTCCCTGAAATTGTGATTTGCTTCTTTGTCTCTCCCACCCATGCCTGGGAATGGTTCTGGAGACCTTGATCCTTTTTCTGCCAGGACATGACCCTTGAACTCCAGGCGGTGTTCTCAGGCAGCCCAGCGTGGGCACATCCCCACTGGACTGGCGCTCTCCCCGATTGCCTCACCAGCTTCTTCTGCCCTTTCCTTTCTACCCACATTCGCCTTCTGTCTCATCCTTCACCAGGCCTGCTCCCTCTGTTCCCCACAGATAGACGATGAGCAGCCATGGCAACAGCCTCTTTCTGCGGGAGAGTGGCCAGCGGCTGGGCCGGGTGGGCTGGCTGCAGCGGCTGCAGGAGAGCCTGCAGCAGAGAGCGCTGCGCACGCGCCTGCGCCTGCAGACCATGACACGCGAGCACGTGCTGCGCTTCCTCCGCAGGAACGCCTTCATCCTGCTGACCGTCAGTGCCGTGGTCATTGGTGAGTCATCTGGGAGGGGCGGGCTCTGCCCTTGGCGGGTGAGGACTCGAGGGACACTCCCTGCACTCACGTTTCTTCCCTCCACTTACTTATTCTCACCTGCAGCGTGCCCAAGTCCACCATTCCGCCTCCCTATGATATAGACAAATGGTACACACTCCTGCAAACACAGCTGTATGTACAGTGTCTCATGGATATGCAAGTGTATGCACATGCATAAGTACACACTGTTCAAGTGCCCACTGTCTGCATATGAACACACAGCGTACACTTTCTGCATGTGAACACAGACACGAACACATTTTTATGCATGCACAAAATTTACAGGTGCAAACACGTAAACTCACACATTTGTACACCTATAGTAGATCTCTCCCTGTTGCTCACTAGGGCATTCATACAGAGGAGCTCCATTTATTGGGCACCAGTAAATGCAGGCATCTGCTGATTCCGTCCTTGTGGAAAGTCCATCTTGTGGCACCTCTCCTGCTTCCCAGGTGACTCAGTGGTAAAGAATCTGCCTGCGGTGCTGGAGATGCAGGAGACATGGGTTCGATACCTCGGTCAGGAAGATCTCTGGAGCAGGAAATGGTGACCCACTCCATTATTCTTGCCTGGAGGATTCCATGGACAGAGGAGCCTGGCGGGCTATAGTGCCTGGGGTGGCAAAAAATCGGACATGACTGAGGACAGAACAGCAACTAGGCCAAACATGAAATCGTATTAATTTGGGGTGCTAGCCCCAAAGTACCTTGTTTAAGGCTCTGCGTGAAACTGGTGCTTGGCAGAGGCTTGTTAGTCTGGTTTGTGAGCCGGGAAAGCTCCCAATTACTTGTAATGATCTCATAAGAGGGTAAAGAATCTGCCTGCAATCTGGGAGACCCAGGTTTGATGGGTTGGGAAGATCTTCCCTGGGTCAGGAAGATTGCCTGAAGGAGGAAATGACAACCCACTCCAGGATTCTTGCCTGGAGAACTCCATGGACAGAGGAGCCTGGTGGGCTGCAGTCCATCTGGTCTTAAAGAGTTGGACAGGACTGAGCGACAAACACTTTCACTTTTCATGAACTAAGGAGGGGGCCAGAGATACAGAATGGCAAAATCGTCCCTGAAATTGTGATTTGCTTCTTTGTCTCTCCCACCCATGCCTGGGAATGGTTCTGGAGACCTTGATCCTTTTTCTGCCAGGACATGACCCTTGAACTCCAGGCGGTGTTCTCAGGCAGCCCAGCGTGGGCACATCCCCACTGGACTGGCGCTCTCCCCGATTGCCTCACCAGCTTCTTCTGCCCTTTCCTTTCTACCCACATTCGCCTTCTGTCTCATCCTTCACCAGGCCTGCTCCCTCTGTTCCCCACAGATAGACGATGAGCAGCCATGGCAACAGCCTCTTTCTGCGGGAGAGTGGCCAGCGGCTGGGCCGGGTGGGCTGGCTGCAGCGGCTGCAGGAGAGCCTGCAGCAGAGAGCGCTGCGCACGCGCCTGCGCCTGCAGACCATGACACGCGAGCACGTGCTGCGCTTCCTCCGCAGGAACGCCTTCATCCTGCTGACCGTCAGTGCCGTGGTCATTGGTGAGTCATCTGGGAGGGGCGGGCTCTGCCCTTGGCGGGTGAGGACTCGAGGGACACTCCCTGCACTCACGTTTCTTCCCTCCACTTACTTATTCTCACCTGCAGCGTGCCCAAGTCCACCATTCCGCCTCCCTATGATATAGACAAATGGTACACACTCCTGCAAACACAGCTGTATGTACAGTGTCTCATGGATATGCAAGTGTATGCACATGCATAAGTACACACTGTTCAAGTGCCCACTGTCTGCATATGAACACACAGCGTACACTTTCTGCATGTGAACACAGACACGAACACATTTTTATGCATGCACAAAATTTACAGGTGCAAACACGTAAACTCACACATTTGTACACCTATAGTAGAACTTACAAACATGTTCACACACACATATGCATTATTCTGCCCACACATTGGCTCACTGAAAAGCTTAAATACATGTATAGCCCCATGCTTGAAAATAGTAACACACACATATAAGTCACACCTAAGTGCACATGTAGGAGAAACATGCACATCTCATGTATGTGGGCCCTCACATACAGGCACAGATACGTGTGCACAAGTGAACATGTTGTTATTTAGTAGCTAAGTCATGTCCAACTCTTGTACTGTAGCCTGCCAGGCTCCTCTGTCATGGGATTTCCTAGGCAAGAACACTGGAGTGGGTTGCCATTTCCTTCTCCAGGGAATCTTCCCAACCCAGGGATCGAACCTGCATGTCCCGCATTGGCAGGTGGATTCTTTACCACTGAGCCACCAGGGAAGCCAACACATACAAGTGGCACCTATATGCACACATAGGAAAGACATGTACATGTGATGTACACGGGCCCTCACATACAGGCACAGATACATGTGCACAAGTGAGCATACACTGTTACATATGTGTACATAGGTACACAGGAGTATGTGTAGACATATACACACATGCCACAGCAGTAGCACATAAATTCATGCGTTCCACAATGTACACACCGACACACACTCATCAAATGTTTCTCTTTTCTTTTACCTCCATCCATGCACACACAGACCCTGCTTGGGATGGACGGCCCCTCCTTGGGGCCCAGTGACCAAATTCAACTCTGTGCACCCCTCATTCTGGCCCTAGGGGTCAGCCTGGCCTTTGCTCTGCGCCCATACCAGCTCAGCTACCGCCAGATCAAGTACTTCTCTTTCCCTGGAGAGCTCCTCATGAGGATGCTGCAGATGCTGGTGCTGCCCCTCATTGTCTCCAGCCTGATCACAGGTGAGAGAACCCAGGCTGGGGGTGGCCTCCAAGACCCATCCCAGAGTCCAGGCTCACACCTTGAGCCAAGGCTGTTCCAAGCATGGGACCACCTCCCCAACTCAGGACTTCAAACATGGAGCATGCAACTCGCTCTGAGTCCTTGACCAAAGCCCCAGTCCCAATCAGACCTGGGTTCTAGAACCCACATGACCTAGGTGACTTATCTCAGTAATGTTCCTGTACTTTTCCTTGGAGGTAAAATACCAGCCTGTTGGGGGCTTAGAGATGAAGGGAAGGCTGTTGTGGGGCCACCAGGAAAGGTACCTGGGATATGGTGTGGATGGTCATGGAGTGGGCTGTGGATGAAGGTGTTTGAGACGGAGGTTACAAAATAGTGGGTGGAGAAAGTGAAAGTGAAACTCGCTCAGTTGTGTCTGACTATTTGCGACCCCACGGACTATACAGTCCTTGGGATTCTCCAGGCCAGAAAACTGGAGTGGGTAGTCTTTCTCTTCTCCAGGGGATCTTCTCAGCCCAGGGATTGAACCCAGGTCTCCTGCATTGCAGGTGGATTCTTTACCAACTGAGCCACAAGGGAAGCCCTGGTGGGTGGAGGGTAGGATGAAAGTATAGACAGCCTATGCAGGGCTTGGTAAACTGTTTCTATAAAGGGCCTGGTAGAACACATTTTCAGTTTCAAGGGCCAAGTGGTCTCTGTTGCAACTCTTCACTTCTCTTGTCATGCAAAAGCAGCAGCAGATTAGTAAGTAAACAAATGGGCATTGCTGTGTTCCAATCAATTTATAGAAATAGGCAGCAGGCCATAGTTGGCTCATGAGTGGTCAGTTCCCAAGCACCAGCTTTGGTGGGGTGGTGGTGATGATAAAGGCATAGAAGAATGATTTCTTGGGTTGGGTTTCCCTAGCTGCAGAGCCTGAGATGGGGATATTTTCACAAGCGATTTATTGAGGGATAAAATAGTTCTCAAGAGAAACCTATGAGGAAGTGAGATGAGCAGGATGGGGTGGATAAAGAAGCTAAGAAGAAATGCTTTCAAAAGAAGGCTGGCCTCTCAGCCTGATCCCATAGGGAGCTCTGTAGAATGTGTAAAACTACAGAGTTGTCCTCTACACCTCTGCCTCCCTCTAAATCAAAGGAGCTGAGCTTTTGAATCCCTGTACCAATCAGTCATTTCTCCCAGCCTCCCCTGGGGCCTTTGTGGGAGAGTAAGCTCCTGCTGTGCTGAGAGCAACGTTCAAGAGAAGGGGCCAGCTTGAGTCGTCAGCAGCCAGCATGCTCAGCTGTGGAAAGATGGGTGCATCAGCCTTGTAAAGGGTGTCTGGATAGGGTACCATGCGTATATACTACATACAGATAGTGTATACTGAGGTGGGTTGAAGGGAGGTGTGATTCTTGGGGTGGATAGTAGGATAAAGAGAGAAATGCAAATGAAGTTATTGTGCAAAATAGGGATAATTAGAGGATGGAGTAGGGGTTGAAAATGTTGGCTTGGAGTAGAAGGAAGGTTAGTGAAGTAGTGCTTGGGATGGAGTGGAAGGTGTATTTGGAACACAGAATGGGAGTTGGAAGGTATCCATGTGGGTGGAAGGACGGGGGTGGGTCATGGGAGGAGGGTTGGTTGTGGCAGTTTGGGGACCGAGGAGCAAGTGGGTGGAAGAGCGGGTGGTGGGCTGTGGATGGGGCTCCTCCGGGCTGCATCCCCTGTCCTCCAGGTATGGCGTCCCTGGATAACAAGGCGACAGGGCGGATGGGGATGCGGGCAGCTGTGTACTACATGGTGACCACGGTCATCGCGGTCTTCATCGGCATCCTCATGGTCACCATCATCCACCCCGGGAAGGGCTCCAAGGAGGGGCTGCACCGAGAGGGTCGGATCGAGACCATCCCCACGGCAGATGCCTTCATGGACCTGGTCAGGTGACGTCCTTTCTAATGTTGATGGGAATTCCAGCCCTACGTGTAACAACCTTTACTCATGGGGAGACCTATGGGGAGACAGGCGGACCCAGTCAGGAAATATGGCAGCCAAGTTGAGCCTAGTTTTAGAATAATAGTGCGTGCTCAGTCATGTCCGACTCTTTTTGTGAGTTCCTGGACTGTATGTAGCCTGCCAAGCTCCTCTGGCCATGGAATTTTTCAGGCAAGCATACTGGAGTGGGTTGCTGTTTCCTTCTCCTGGGGATCTTGCTGACCCAGGGAGTGAGCCCACATCTTTTACGTCTCCCTGAGTTGGCAGGCAGGTTCTTCACCACTAGTGCCCACCTGGGTTTTCTTGGCACTCAGTTTCTGTCCTGGGTGGTGATGGTGGTTTAGTCGCTAAGTTGTGTCTAACTCTTTTGCGACCCCGTGGACTGTAGCTCACCAGGCTCCTCTCTGTCCATGGAATTCCCCAGGCAAGAGTACTGGAGTGGGTTGCCATTTCCTTCTCTGGGGGATCTTCTCGACTCAGGGATGGAACCTGGGTCTCCTGGCATTGCAGGCGGATTCTTTGCTGACGGAGCCACCAAGGAAGCCCACAGATCCCCTGAGATTGATTTTGCTTACTTCCAAAATGTGATCTTTTGATCCTTAGGCTCGGAAGGCTATAGTTACACCTTCTTGGTACGGGCTCAGGACAAATGGTGTTTGTTTGGTATTCCAGATATGCATTAGAAGGTGAATAATTCTCTTTGAGTAGCAAGATTTTGCCTGCCAGCATCAAGACTGGCCACAAGTCTCCCCTAGTGACTTAATTTGGGGGAAAGCTAGTGTTGGAAGAGTTTAGGAGCTTTCTGTGTTTTTTTTTTTTTTGAGACCTCACTGTATATGAAGTCCCTGAGATGGCATAGTGTCCTAACCTAGGGCTCAGACATACCTGAATTTGAGGTCCATATACCCCTCCCCCCGAGTTAGCAGCTGTGTGGCTTTGGGTAACTTACATAAGTTCTTTTTGCTTTGATTTCTTTGTATGTAAAATGGGGAGAATCAGTAATACTTTTAGGGTTGCATGCATGCTTAGTCCCTCGGTCATGTCTGACTCTTTTTGACCCCACGGACTGTAGCCTGACAAGCTCCTCTGTCCATGGGATTCTCCAGGGTTAGTGTGATATTTAAATCAGATTCTAGAGGTAAGGCACTTAGCTCAGTGTTCAAATGCTATCTGCTATTATTATTGTTGCTGTTGTTATTATTATTGCTATGATCACTCTAGGTTCTCTTCCAAGGTCTAACCACGTCCATTTATCTGATGTTTTTCTGCAGAAATATGTTTCCACCCAACCTTGTGGAGGCCTGCTTCAAACAGGTCAGGGGGAAAGACATTGTCTGATCAAGGAGGTTTGGGGGGTTGGGGGAGCTTGCTGCTGAGTGAATGGTCCAGGAGGGAGGGATGGGAAGAAGGATGGGACAGAGCACTCTCTGTTCAGGGCTTTTGGAAGAGTCTGAAAGGAAGACTGTGCTTCCTATGGTGTGGTGACTAGAGACAAGGACTTAGGCCAACCCAAGGCTGCCTGGGGATGGTAATGGAGAAGGAACCAGGGCTTCTGATCATAAATTGTTTAGGAGACAGGTCCCCCAAATCTGTCTGAACGTTGCTCATGCAAAATCTATACTCATTCTCCCATGCACAAATGAGGTTGTTCACTTCCTCATTTATTTATTGATGCACTCAATCTACTATGCATTCATCTGTGGCCTAATATCTCCGCATTTCAGTTTAAGACACAGTACAGCACAAGGTTGGTAACCAGGACTGTCGTGAGGACGGATAATGGATCTGAGCTGGGCACCTCTATGCCGCCTTCATCCTTACTGGAGAATGGAACCGGCCTCCTGGAAAACGTCACGCGAGCCTTGGGCACCCTGCAGGAGGTGCTGAGCTTTGAAGAGACTGTACCTGTGCCTGGCTCAGCCAATGGCATCAATGCCCTGGGCCTTGTGGTCTTCTCAGTGGCCTTCGGGCTGGTCATTGGTGGCATGAAACACAAGGGCCGAGTCCTGCGGGACTTCTTCGACAGCCTCAATGAGGCTATTATGAGGCTGGTGGGCATCATTATCTGGTGAGTGGGGCTGTGATGGGGGCAGGGAGTGATGGTGATGGTACACGGGCAGGATGTCAGGATTGGGAAGTCAGGCTGTGGGTTAGCTACTGAAATGGTTGTGTGGAGCCTTTGGCCAAAGTCATCTATATATCTATTGGTTAATTCACTCACCCACTCATTCACTCATTCGTTCAGTCCTTTGTGCCTTGTGCAATGGTTTATTCACTCATTCACTCCCCTGTTCATCTATGTATCCACTCATCTATTCATTTGTTCTCATGCTTCTGTGCATTGTTCATTCACTTCATCATTCATCTACTCATCTGCTCATTCTTCTATGGATTAGCCACATTATCCATTCACTCATTTATTTATTTGTCATTATTCTTCCATGCATTGATTTATTCATTTTCTCATTTGTTCATTTGTCTGTGCATAAGTTAATTCGCTCATTCATATATTCATTCACTCATAAATTCATTCACAAACTCATCCATGCATTAATTAACCCATTGGTTAATTGATTGATCGATTTTCTCACTAAGTCATTTATTCATTCAGACTCATTCTTTGACTGACTTGTTCATGTCTACATTTGTTATTCTATCATTTAATCAAATATCCCCTGCATTCATTCATCTGTTTGCTTAGCCCACTCATTCATTCACACACCCATCATTCATGTTTCATTTGCTCATTTTCTTATTCATTTATCCACTTGCTAATTATTCCTTAATTGACACATTCATTCACTCACTCTTTAAATCCCATCAGACATTTTCCCAGGCAGACTTTGTTTCAAACTCTGGAATACAGAGATAACTTGAATTCAGTCTTTGTCTTTAAAGAGCTCGCAAAGTCTTAGAGGAGACAGATGCGTATTAGATAAATATGATACAAGGTGGAAGGTTCTAGAGTCAAGAGACATTTAAAAAGTATAGGGAATATGATTGACAGAACAATGGATAAAGAAGATGTGGTACTTAAACACAATGGAATATTACCCAGCCATTAAAAAGAATGAAATAATGCCATTTGCAGCAACATGGGTGGACCTAGAGAATGTCATACTGAGTGAAGTAAGTCAGAGAAGAGAAAAACATGACATCCCTTATATGTGGAATCTAAAAAGAAATGATACAAATGATCCTACTTACGAAACAGAAAAAAATTCACAGACTTTGAAAACGAAATTATGATTGTCAGGGGGACAGGATAGTAAGGGAGTTTGGGATGGACATGTACACTCTGCTCTATTTAAAGTGGATCACCAACAAGGACCTAGTGTAGCACAGGGGACTCTGCTCAATGTTACCTGGCAGTCTGGGTGGGAGGGGGGTTTGGGGGAGAATGGATACATGTATACGTTATGGCTGAGTCCCTTCGCTGTTCACCTGAAACTACCACGAAATGGTTAATTGACCAGACCCAAGTACAAAATAGAAGGTTCAAAAGAAAAAAATAGTATAGGGAATACAGAAAAGTGACCTGCCAGTGAGCTATATGCAGTGAACTCTACCTGGGAAGGTGAGGAGAAAGTCATGGAGAAGTCCACCTCTTAGCTGGGTCTTGAAAGGTGAGTAGAGTCCAACAGGACATGAAGAAGGAAGAGGTACTCCCAGCAGAGGGAACAGAACATGCACAGCTTGAAAGAATCTGAGTTGTCTGGGGAATGGTGAGGAGTTCAAGAAGGTGGGCGCATATGTTGGGAATAGTGGTGGAAGATGTGAACAAGGCTGTCTTCCCAAATTGGGGAAGACTTTGTAGATCATCCCAAATCAGGTGAAAGTGGCTGGGAAGGGCTAGAGGCTAAATTGAGAGCCTGGGAAAGCAGCAGAGTGCAAAGTGCCTGTTTGTATCTTGAGCAAAGAGGCAAGGCCTGGGGATTGGGGTGGGGAGAGGGAGTGGGAGACAGTACTGAGTGCTTGCAGCATCTACTATATCTTCACTATTCAGAACTTTTAGCTAAAATATTTAAATAAATTGATTTTAGATGAAAATTAAAGGGCAAATGTTAAAATTTTTTTGTTTCATTAAAAACAAAAGTCATGGATACAGAGTGGCCTTCCCAGTCAGGCTCAAGATGGTCTCTGCCTTGTAATTCAGGTGTTGTTCTTTGAAAAAAAATTTCTATTTACTTTTGGCTGAGCTGGCTCTTTGTTGCTGTACACGGGTGTCTCTAGTTGCGGCGAGTGGGGGCCACGCTGCAGCTGTGCACAGGCTTCTCATGGTGGAGGCTTCTCTTGTTGCAGAACACGCGCTCTAGGGCACATTGCGCACCCTTCGGGAGTTGTGGCCCATTGGGCTCGGGAGTTGCAGCCTGCAGTCTCTAGAGCGCAGGCTCATTACTTGTGGCCCACGGGCTCAGTTGCCCCACCCATAATATGTGGGATCTTCCCAAATCAGGGATTGAACTGATGTCTCTTGAATTGCAAGGCAGATTTTTAACCACTGGACCACGAGGGAAGCCCCAGTTGTCACCCTTTTTAAAGTGCTGTTACTTCAAGAGGTTACAACAAAAAATAGACAAAACAAAACCCAAGAAGGAGAGAAAAACAGGACTGGAAGTACAAGAGAAGGAAGCAAAATGACTTGCAACATAACATATATTAAAGGGAATCCAGTACTGAACCAGAAGACCCATAGTATGTTTGTATGCATTGCCCATAACCACTTTGTCATTAGGAATAAAAGTTTCAGAAGTGGAGGGGATGGGGACTGTGGGGCCAGTAAGGTCACTTCACTGTATTCACAATTGGGGTTCTGAGGCTGTGCAGGAGGGAGAAATCCCCTTCTCCCCTTTCTTACCCACTTGGGTCCAGTTAACCCCATGAGGTCTGATGCCCTGGACCCTTCCAGCTGCTTTTCCAAGATCTCAACTTAGCTTGGAGGGGAAGCTTATCAAGGATAAGCAAGAAGATTGAAAAGTATTGAAAACTCAACTGAATTGGGAGCCATGAGTTTTATAGTGGTATTTGGCATGTTTGGGAAAATACCCATGTGTCACAATGGTAAAGAATCTGCCTGCCAATGCAGGAGATGCAGGAGTTGCAGGTTCAATCCCTGGGTCGGTAAGATCCCCTGGAGTAGGAAATGGCAACCCACTCCAATATTCCTGCCTGGAGAATTTCATGGGCAGAGGAGCCTGGTGGGCTTCATTCCATGGGATCACAAAGAGTCAGACACGACTGAGCAAGCACGCACGTACACTATATGTGCCAGGTAGCTGAGTATGGAAGGAAAGAAATCATGTACAATTGATCCAGAGTTGAGGAATTTTGGAGAGGATGAGAAAGAAGGATGGAGGTGAGGAGTTTGGGAATATTCATAGACACAGAGTTGGGAACAATTCAGCAATCACCCACCAGGCCTATCCTTGAGCCCAGAAATGTCTGGAGGTGTCTCCTGTATTCTTATTTCCACAGCCTTAGCTTGAGTCTCATCATTTCTGTCCTAAGCTGTTGCACCAACTTCCCAAGTGGTCCTCACCTCCTGTAGTACATCCTCCATGACAATGAACAAGTGTAGACTTCAGTTTCTAAAGAGAGAGAAGTAACAGAGGAAGTCAGGTGATGGGTTAATTAGGGCACTGTTGGCAGAAAGTCATAAAGCTAAGCAATGAGCTGATTTGACAGGAAAACAGGTGAGCCCCTGATGCAGTTGCTTCTTCTGTCTCTTCTACTATCTTTTTCATTCACGGTTCCAGTCACACTGGTCTTCTCTCTGCTCCTCCTGTACTCCTAGCTCACATTCACCTCTGGGTCTTGCACTGTTCCTGCAGCGCTTTTCCGTAAGATATGCATAGTTGCTTTTCATCATTCAGGTCTCAGTGCAAATGTCACAACTTCCAAGAAGCCCTCCCTGACCACTCTTTCTTAAAGCCCCACTCAGAAGTGACTCTCTTTTGCAGTTATCACACACTGAGGTTTTTAATGACATATTTCTCTGTGTACTGTGTATTTCACCCATTAGAATGTAAGCACCAAGAGGGCAGGGACCATGTGAATGGAACACAGTAGGTGCCCAATGGATATTTGTTGAGTAAATGAATAAATAGGTAATTTAATAAGACAGGTTGTTTATAATTAATTTTTATTGGCATATAGTTGATTTACAATGTTGTGTTTCAGATGTACAGCAGAGTGAGTCAGTTATATATAATATACATACATATATCCACTCTTTTTTAGATTCCATTCCCATGTAGGTCATCACAGAGTATTGAACAGAGTTCCCTGTGCTATACAGTAGGTTCTTATTAGTTATCCATTTTATATATAGTAATGTGCATATGTTAATCCCACTCTTCCAATTTATTTCCCCCTTTTCACTTTGGTAACCATAAGTTTGTTTTTTACATCTGTGACGCAATTTCTGTTTTGTAAATAGGTTCATTTGTACCATTTTTAAAGATTCCACAAATAAGTGATATCGTAGGATATTTGAGAGAGATTGTTTTGAGATGTCTGTGGGAAATCCAGGTGAAATAGCTCAGGGCTGGTGAATGAGTGAGGATATGTACTTTTAGGGAAGAGAATAGGGGCATACGAGTTACAGATATGGGAAATGAGGGACGTTAGAGGGTCAGAGGTAGGGAGTATCTAGGCATCGCCTCAGGAGGAAGTCCTGAAGACAGCAATTATTGGGAGGTCTTTGAAGTGGGGAGTGGGTGCAGGAGAGCCCTTATAAGAGAGTATATCTTGGAATTGTAGAACTGAGGGTGAGCTGTGGATAAGCAGGAAGAAAAGAGGGGATATGTTCATGGAACACCACCCCATAGGTTATTGTGTGGGGGAGGTTGGAGGGGAGTCAGATGCTGTATGGTGGGTGTTGCCTGGCTCCAGGGTCTATGTGGGCACAGGCTTGGGGCTGCTAGTGCCAGGGGAGGTCATGAGGAAGGCCTGACAGGTGTCTGGCTTGGCCCAGGTATGCACCCGTGGGTATCCTGTTCCTGATTGCTGGCAAGATCTTAGAGATGGAAGACATGGCCGTCCTGGGGGGTCAGCTGGGCATGTACACCCTGACCGTCATCGTGGGTCTGTTCGTCCATGCCGGGGGCATCTTGCCTCTCATCTACTTCCTCATCACCCACCGGAATCCCTTCCCCTTCATTGGAGGAATACTGCAGGCTCTCATCACCGCCATGGGCACATCTTCCAGGTATGACCTTGACCTCCACTGCTGGTACCTTTCCTAGATCCACTCTTTTTCTTTCCCAGGATCTCTTGGGAGTCCTGCCCTTTCTACCCCTTTAGAACCTCATCTGGGGTATTGAGTAGTGTCAGCGGCTCTTTGAAGGTGGATCAAGATCTCCTGGAGGAGGAAATGGCAATCCACTCCAGCACTCTTGCCTGAATAATCCCTTGGACAGAGGAGCCTGGCAGGCTACAGTCCATAGGGTCACAAAGAGTCAGGCATGACTGAAGTGACTTAGCACCCAACACCTGGGCACTGATCTTTGTCATGCGCTGGCTGTTGTGACTCTTTTCCCCTCTTCTTCTGTTTCTCTATTTAATATGGACAGAGAGCCAGCTACCAACTTTGAGGTTAGGACAAAGGTTCCAACATGCCTCCTGATCTCAGTCATTTTCTAGCTTGTAGGGTCTCATCTTGCCTTGAGATGGCCTCTGGGAGATCTCTTGGCTTCTTTTATCTTGTGGTTTCAGGGGGTTCATAAGAAGCACCCATTTCTCCCATCAACCAAATTCAAAACAATCTGAGACATATCACTAGAGCCAACCAGATGGAAGAAGAATATAATTTTAATTGCTTATACACTGAAGAATGTGCCTCTTGATCTGTGGTCACGTAGGGTTGGCTCTCTTGTACCCCCAGAATTAAACTCACCAGGTTGCCACAGGCATGGATACCTAAACAACTTCTCTGTGGGTCCAGGCTTCTCTTTGCATGATATAAAGTGGACCAGACAGAGCACATGTTTTATGGATCAGCTGACTCCAAGTGGGGAGAAAGGCTGAGAAGGCTAGTATAGCTGAAGTCAGTCTCCAAGTAAACACGGGAAGTGGGGAATAGGAGTCTTCTGTAATACCCTTCTCTTAGCCCTGAGAGGTGGGAACTTAGAAGACCTTTCCTCTTCTTTCTGGGAGCAGATAGTTAGAGTGAACTAGTGGCATGAACCAGTGACCTGAACTAGTGTGTAGTAAGTAGCCTTAAGCTATTGACTTTAGGTGGGTCAAGAGACCTGAGCCTGGGGGACGTCACTGTGTGCTCCCTGTGTCAAGAAGAGTCCCTCTCCCCCATGCACAGTTATCGGCCCCTGAAATGTTACGCATCTGCCATCTTCCCCTTACTCCAGTTCCCAGCCTGCCTCCCAGTGTTCTCAAGGGGAGCCCTCCTTGGGCCCATGGCTACCCGCTATCCTCAGCCCTTGGGGCTCTCTTCCCCAGCTCTGCGACACTGCCCATCACCTTCCGCTGTCTAGAGGAGGGCCTCGGTGTGGACCGCCGCATCACCAGGTTCGTACTGCCTGTGGGGGCCACTGTCAACATGGACGGCACTGCCCTCTATGAGGCCCTGGCCGCCATCTTCATCGCCCAAGTCAACAACTACGAGCTCAACCTGGGCCAGATCACAACTATCAGGTGAGTTGGCCTTGGTTGGAACCTGCCAACAGGTGAGACCTGAGAAGTCATTAGCTTGGCTGGGGGCGGGGATGGTGTTGGAGGGAAGGGAGCCTTTGGATATTGGTTGCGGGGGGTGTATTGAGGGGTGCAGGAAAAAATAAGACATGGTTCCTGAACTTAGGGAGGATCTAGTCTAAGGAAGAGACACTGATGATAGTGATGCTGATGACGGTGATGATGATGATGATTATGTTGGTAATAGTGGAGATGATGTGGATGGTGTTGATCATGGTGATGGTGGTGATAATGGTTTTGGTGGTGATGATGATGGCCAACATTTATGAAACTCTTGCTATATATCATCTCAGTCACACAGTCGTGTGTGACTCTTTGTGACCCCATGGACTGTAGCCTGCCAGGCTCCTCTGTCCATGGGATTCTCCAGGCAAGAACACTGGAGTGGGTTGCCATGCCCTCCAGGTGATCTTCCCAGGGATCGACTCTATATCTCTTATATCTACTGCATTGGCAGGTGGGTTCTTAGCACTAGTGCCGCCTGGGAAACCCAGCAGCTTCCCACTAGCTGTCTTATTAACACCTGATGGTGTATATATATTGATGCTACCCTCTCAATTCGTTAGCCTACTCTTGATTCAGTCTGACCCTCTACTTGGTGGTGGACCACCATCTTTTTCATTTTCTAGGTGTTGCACATTTTAGTTTTCCTAAGCCATATACATGTAAGTGTATGTTTTTTTCTCTCACTCAGTGCCATAGACAGTTTCTTCTTTTGATTCTAAACTTAGCCCACCTTCCAGAGTGTCCTTCCTGGCATCAGGACCTCTCTATACTGACCCACCTACTTCTAGCACATGTGTGTCTGGGGGACTCAAGCTTCTGCTTCATGCCTCTGCCCAGGTTGATTCTTCTGCCTTCTTCAAGCCCCCAGAGGCTCCTGGTTAAATCTCTGCTTTTACCCGTAGGAAGACTAAAGGAGCAAAGAAAGAAACATTGAGGAAACTGTAAGGAGAGTCAGAATCACCTCTCACATTGCTCTCTCTGGGTGAGGCACTGGGAGGCAGGCGTTTGTTGCTATTGTTTAGTCGCTCAGTTGTTTGACTTTTTGCAACACCTTCGGCCTGTAGCCCACCAGGCTCCTCTGTCCATAGGATTCTCCAGGCAAGAATACCAGAGTGGGTTGCCACTTCCTCCTCCAGGGTGTCTTCCCGACCCAGGGATCGAACCCATGAATCCTGCATTGGAGGTGAATTCTTTAGCACTGAACCACGAGGGAAGCTGGGTGGCATGGATATGACATCCCTAGACACTCATGCCATGCTAACTGCTTGCTTTCCTTTGCATCTGTGGACAAAAAAATGTCACTGGTCTTTTCAGTAAACAAAGGTTGTCACCCTGCCATCAGCTGTTGGCCGCTGCAGCTGCCCCCAAAGATGCCCCTTGGGGGCATTTCAGGATGGAGCAAAGCAGGCTACTGGCCCTGTACAGTTCAGATGCACATCTAGGAATGATATCAATGGGCCAGACTCTTGTATTGTCCCATACATAAAAAAGCACTCAAATCACTGACTTGAGATGTCTGGTGTTTTTAATTTAAATCTTAATTGGAGGATGATTTAAAAAACTGATTTTAATTTTTATTTGAAGGATAATTGCTTTACAGCATTGTGTTGGTTTCTGCTGTACAACAGTGTGAATCAACTATAAGTAAACGCATATCCCCTCCATTGTGAGCCTCCCTCCCATTCTCCCCCCTCATCCCACCCCTCTATGTCACCTCAGAGCCCTGAGCTGAGCTCCCTGTGGTACACAGCAGCTTCCCACTAGCTATCTATTTTACACAGGGTAGTGTATATATGTCAGGGCTACTCTCTTGTTTTTTTAATTTTTATTTTTGTGTTTAGCAGTAATCTTTTAGATATTTCCTGACAAGTTTTTATTTTTTTCTCTTTTTTTTTTTCCAACAAAAAGTCCTTCGTCCTTAACCTCTTCAGAACCTTTCCTCAGAGCTATCAGAGTGGCTGTCTCTCTGGCTCAGAAAGGTCCCAGAATAAAACATAACTCAGCTTTAAGGGGCGTACCTCGTGGCTCCGTGGTAAAGAATCTGCCTGCCAGTGCAGGAGATGGGGATTTGATTCCTGGGTTGGGAAGATCCCCTGGAGAAGGAAATGGCAACTCATTCCAGTATTCTTGCCTGGGAGATACCATGGACAGAGGAGCCTGGTGGGCAGCAGCCCATGGGGTTGCAAAGAGTCAGATGCGACTGAGCAACTAAACAACAACCACAACAACAACAACTCAGCTTAATCCAGGTGATCTTCCCAGGGATCGACTCTATATCTCTTATATCTACTGCATTGGCAGGTGGGTTCTTAGCACTAGTGCCGCCTGGGAAACCCAGCAGCTTCCCACTAGCTGTCTTATTAACACCTGATGGTGTATATATATTGATGCTACCCTCTCAATTCGTTAGCCTACTCTTGATTCAGTCTGACCCTCTACTTGGTGGTGGACCACCATCTTTTTCATTTTCTAGGTGTTGCACATTTTAGTTTTCCTAAGCCATATACATGTAAGTGTATGTTTTTTTCTCTCACTCAGTGCCATAGACAGTTTCTTCTTTTGATTCTAAACTTAGCCCACCTTCCAGAGTGTCCTTCCTGGCATCAGGACCTCTCTATACTGACCCACCTACTTCTAGCACATGTGTGTCTGGGGGACTCAAGCTTCTGCTTCATGCCTCTGCCCAGGTTGATTCTTCTGCCTTCTTCAAGCCCCCAGAGGCTCCTGGTTAAATCTCTGCTTTTACCCGTAGGAAGACTAAAGGAGCAAAGAAAGAAACATTGAGGAAACTGTAAGGAGAGTCAGAATCACCTCTCACATTGCTCTCTCTGGGTGAGGCACTGGGAGGCAGGCGTTTGTTGCTATTGTTTAGTCGCTCAGTTGTTTGACTTTTTGCAACACCTTCGGCCTGTAGCCCACCAGGCTCCTCTGTCCATAGGATTCTCCAGGCAAGAATACCAGAGTGGGTTGCCACTTCCTCCTCCAGGGTGTCTTCCCGACCCAGGGATCGAACCCATGAATCCTGCATTGGAGGTGAATTCTTTAGCACTGAACCACGAGGGAAGCTGGGTGGCATGGATATGACATCCCTAGACACTCATGCCATGCTAACTGCTTGCTTTCCTTTGCATCTGTGGACAAAAAAATGTCACTGGTCTTTTCAGTAAACAAAGGTTGTCACCCTGCCATCAGCTGTTGGCCGCTGCAGCTGCCCCCAAAGATGCCCCTTGGGGGCATTTCAGGATGGAGCAAAGCAGGCTACTGGCCCTGTACAGTTCAGATGCACATCTAGGAATGATATCAATGGGCCAGACTCTTGTATTGTCCCATACATAAAAAAGCACTCAAATCACTGACTTGAGATGTCTGGTGTTTTTAATTTAAATCTTAATTGGAGGATGATTTAAAAAACTGATTTTAATTTTTATTTGAAGGATAATTGCTTTACAGCATTGTGTTGGTTTCTGCTGTACAACAGTGTGAATCAACTATAAGTAAACGCATATCCCCTCCATTGTGAGCCTCCCTCCCATTCTCCCCCCTCATCCCACCCCTCTATGTCACCTCAGAGCCCTGAGCTGAGCTCCCTGTGGTACACAGCAGCTTCCCACTAGCTATCTATTTTACACAGGGTAGTGTATATATGTCAGGGCTACTCTCTTGTTTTTTTAATTTTTATTTTTGTGTTTAGCAGTAATCTTTTAGATATTTCCTGACAAGTTTTTATTTTTTTCTCTTTTTTTTTTTCCAACAAAAAGTCCTTCGTCCTTAACCTCTTCAGAACCTTTCCTCAGAGCTATCAGAGTGGCTGTCTCTCTGGCTCAGAAAGGTCCCAGAATAAAACATAACTCAGCTTTAAGGGGCGTACCTCGTGGCTCCGTGGTAAAGAATCTGCCTGCCAGTGCAGGAGATGGGGATTTGATTCCTGGGTTGGGAAGATCCCCTGGAGAAGGAAATGGCAACTCATTCCAGTATTCTTGCCTGGGAGATACCATGGACAGAGGAGCCTGGTGGGCAGCAGCCCATGGGGTTGCAAAGAGTCAGATGCGACTGAGCAACTAAACAACAACCACAACAACAACAACTCAGCTTAAAAAAACCCAGCAAAACACCTGCTCTTGCATCTGCAACATGAACTGTTTAAAACATCCATCATTGGATGAAACTCCAGCCAGATCCCAGTAAAAGACGAGGGGGTACCTCTGCATTGGCTTTTGATAAAAGTCGCTTTGAATTTGCTCTTTATTTTGGGGATCTGACCCCTTCCCTTCTTTTGTGTCTCTCCTAACACCCCCTCATTTCTCCCTTCCCCCTGCCTGCATCCCTGTGTCCTTTCTCCCTGTGCAGTATCACAGCTACAGCAGCCAGCGTCGGGGCTGCCGGCATCCCCCAGGCAGGTCTGGTCACTATGGTGATTGTGCTCACCTCGGTCGGCCTGCCCACTGAAGACATCACGCTCATCATCGCTGTGGACTGGTTCCTGTGAGTGTTCTTCAGACTCTTCTACTCTCTCTCCTTGAATCCCCTGCTTTCCCTGGAGGACTCCCAATGAATGGGCTCTCACTGCAGCAAGGACAGAGCTCTAGAATTTTAGAATGAAAGGAGGGCCTTGGAGAACATCCTAAGCAGTATGGACCCCAAATTCCATAGAGTTAATCTTTGGAAGTAGGGAAGTAAGCCATGAGGGGCTTTACCTATCTTCCAGAAAAGCCCTATGGTACTTGCCTTATGTAGAAATCACAAAAAATGGTGATCCATGGGGCAGAGCTGACTTGCAAATTAAAAAAAAAAATTCTCAACTTTTATTTTTAAAATTTTATTTATTTATTTGATTGTGCCAAGTCTTAGCTGCGGCATGCGGGTCTTCTATCTTTGTTGCAGTATTTGAACTCTTAGTTTTGGCATGTGGGATCTAGTTCCCTGACCAGGGATTGAATCTGCGCCCCCTGCTTTGGGAGTGAAGAGTCTTAGCCACTGGGCCACCAGAGAAGTCCCTCATCTTTTGTGTGTGTGTGTGTGTGTGTGTGTCTCTTCAGTTGTGTCTGACTCTTTGTGATCCCATGGTTGGTAGCCCACCAGGCTCCTCTGTCCATGGGATTCTTCAGCCAAGAATACTGGAGTGGTTTGCCATGCCCTCCTCCAGGAATTCTTCCTGATCTAGGGATTGAACCCCCATCTCTTAGGTCTCCTACATTGGCAGCCAGAGTCTTTACCACGAGTGCCACTGGGGGAGCCCCCCTCAACTTTTATTTTTTAATTAATTATTTTTGACTGTGCTGCAGAACTTGTTGGATCTTAGTTCCTTGACTAGGGATTGAACCCAAGCCCTGGCAGTGAAATCTGAGTTCTAACAACTGGAATGCCAAGGAATTTTCTCAACTTTAAATGATAGGAGGTTTACATATAAAAATCTGGACTTTCATCTCCACCTTGGAGCTCTTGCCTGGATCTCACTCCCTTTTAGATGGTTTCCAGCAGGGTCTTATTTACTCACAGTGGTTACCTTCCTCATTCTGTGTGCTGTTCAGCTCATAACCCCTAATTTTCTTTTTTAAAATGAATTAGTTTACTTAAAAAATTGGAGTATAATTGCTTTACAATGTTTCTGCAGTACAGCAACATGAATCAGCTACAGGTATACATATATCCTTTCCCTCTTGAGTCTCCCTCCTTCCCACTCCCTCCTATCCCTCTAGGTTATCACAGAGCACTGAGCTGAGTTCCCTAGCAGGTTCCCAGTTCAGTTCAGTTCAGTCGCTTAGTCATGTCCAGCTCTTTGCAACCCCATGGACTGTAGCATTCCAGACCTCTCTGTCCATCACCAACTCCTGGAGTTTACTCAAACTCATGTCCATTGAGTCGGTGATGCCGTCCAACCATCTCATCCTCTGTTGTCCCCTTCTCCTCCTGCCCTCAATCTTTCCCAGCATCAGGGTCTTTTCAAATGAGTCAGCTCTTCACATCAAGTGGCCAAAGTATTGGAGTTTCAGCTTTAACATCAGTCCTTCCAATGAACACCCAGGACAGATCTCCTTTAGGATGGACTGGTTGGATCTCCTTTCAGTCCAAGGGACTCTCAAAGAGTCTTCTCCAACATCACAGTTCATAAGCGTAATTTTTTTGGCACTCAGCTTTCTTTATAGTCCAACTCTCACATCCATACATGACTACTGGAAAAACCATAGCTTTGACTAGACGGGCCTTTGTTGGCAAAGTAACGTCTCTGCTTCTGGTTCCCGCTAGCTATCTGTTTCACACAAGGTCTTGCATATATGTCAGTGCTACTCTCTCAACTCCTCCCACCCTCTCTTTCCCCCTCTGTGTCCACATGTCCATTCTCTGCATCTGTGTCTCTATTCCTGCCCTGCAAATAAGTTCATCAGTATCATGTTTCTAGGTTCCATATATATGTCCATACCCCTAATTTGCTATATCAGACATTTACATTTCAAAAAGAATTGCACTGCTGAGAACAAATATGAGCACATCAGAGCTTGGTCCAACCTGTGTTGGACTGGAGTGTGAGCCCTGACTCCAGGGCACAAGGAGCCCCCAGCTGCTGCACCTTCTTTGTGGAGTGCCTCAAGCCTTGATTAACGGCAGCTTCTCTCTCCCCTCCCCTCTGCAGTGACCGACTTCGCACAATGACCAACGTGCTGGGGGACTCTATCGGAGCGGCTGTCATTGAACATCTGTCTCAGCGGGAGCTGGAGCTGCAGGAAGCTGAACTCACCCTCCCCAGCCTGGGGAAGCCCTACAAGTCGCTCATGGCACAAGAGAAAGGGGCGTCCAGGGGACGGGGAGGAAACGAGAGTGCCATGTGAGAGCCCGCCCCCTGCTCTGCCACCCAGAGAGGAGGGAAGGGGGTCGGGGAGGGGGTTCCTGGGGAAGAACCACTGCCCGAGTGACTGTGCACTGAACACACATGTTCTTTCCAGTGTGTTTGGGGGGGAAACTGAGATAAAGGAGCAGGAATGAAAGATGTCTAAGGTGTCTGTTTCTCTCTGGGCATATACTGAAAATTTGTGGGGGAGGCATGAGCAAGGCAGAGGAGGAGATATTTGCTCTGGGATTAGGGGTAAGAGAAGCTTCAGGTTCAACAAGATGAGGGGTCAGCTTGTGTTCCTCATTTTCTGAGTGATGGAACTCAAGAAGGTAACGACTATTCCTCAGTGTTGCTGTTCAGTTGCTCAGTTGTATCCAACTCTGCAACTCTGTAGACTGAAGCACAAACAGGCTTCTCTGTCTTCCACTGTTTCCTGAAGTTTGCTCAAATTCATGTCCATTGGATTGGTGATGCTATCTAACCATCTTATCCTCTGCTGCCCACTTTTGCTTTTTCATTCAATCTTTCCCAGCATCAGAGTCTTTTCCAATGAGTCTGCTCTTTGCATCAGGTGGCCAAAATATTGGAGCTTCAGCATCAGTCCTTCAAGTATATATTCAGGGTTGATTTCTTTTAGGATTGACTGGTTTGATCTTCTTCCTGTCCAAGGGACTCTCAAGAGTCTTCTCCAGCACCACAGTTCCAAAACATGAACTTTTCAGTGCTCAGCCTTCTTCATGGTTCCACTCTCATGTCCGTACATGACTACTGGAAAAATGATAGCTTTGACTATATGGACCTTTGTTGACAAAGTGGTGTCTCTGCTTTTTAAATACACTGTCTAGCTTTAAAACAATATCCATGGCCTCTGTGTGGGGAGTCCCCATGACCACCTTCAGATTTGATGATATACCGGAAGGACTCATAGAACTTGAAAAAGCTAGGATACTTTCATTTATGGCTTACTGTGCTGAAAAGACACATTGAAATCAGCAAAGGCAAAAGATGCAGGTGACAGGGTCCAGAAGAGACTAGGTGTGAGCTTCCACTTGTCCTGTCCCAGGGGCATTGCATGAATAGCCCTTAATTCTTTCAGCAGTGAGGTGTGACAACACGTATGAAATACTGCCAACCATGGAAGCCCACATGAACTTTGGTGTCCAGAGTTTTTATCCAGGTGTATCACATAAGCATGGAGCTCCTGCTGACCTTCACAGCTCATTGTTGAGTCTCTCCAGTGTTAGTCGTTCAGTCATGTTTGACTCTTTGCGACCCCATGGACTCCAGCCCACCAGGCTCCCCTGTCTGTGGGATTCTCCAGGTAAGAATACTAGAGTAGGTAGCCATTCCCTTCTCCAGGGGATCTTCCTGACCCAGAGATTGCAGGCCTCCTGCAGTGGCAGGTGAATTCTTTACCATCTGAGGCACCAGGGAAGCCCGAGTCTCTCCAGAGGTCAAACTAATATAGCATTGCCCTGGGTCTCAGGTGAACAAAGCCTGGCTTCCCTGATGGCTCAGTGGGTAGAGAATCTGCCTGCAATGTAGGAGACACAGGCGGTGCAGGTTTGATCCCCGG
Organism: Cephalophus harveyi; assembly: GCA_006410635.1. NCBI lineage: Eukaryota > Metazoa > Chordata > Mammalia > Artiodactyla > Bovidae > Cephalophus > Cephalophus harveyi. The sequence continues at coordinate 125,728 of SJYT01050097.1, read as the reverse complement.
GTCAGAAGGATTCCCTGGAGCAGAAAATGGCAACCCACTCCAGTATTCTTGCCTAAAAAATCCCATGGATTGGTGGGCCACAGCAGCCATGAATGAGCCACTAAGCACAGTGTAGCCTTGCCCTGGGTCCCAGGTGAACAAAGACAGGCATTCACCATCAACCAGACGACCTGGCATGGATTAAGGCCCCAGGTAAACAAAGACACTTTTATCAGGCAAGATATTCCAGGGGTTCAGAGGTCATGTTTCAGGAAGCAGTCTAGGGCCAGTGCTTTCTTTGGGAGGTACAGGCTTTGAGCATCCCTTATCCTCCGAGTTAAACCTTTTACTTCATACACCTCATTGTTGGGAACTTGGAAAGCAGGTGCAGATGGAGAAGCATGGAGATGAATAGTGGGGACTTGTAATCCTGATACTTGACCCCTGGGACTAATTGGCCTGGACAGGCCCAGGCTGGCCACAGGGGCTCCTTATATGTAAGGGTGGATGTTGGAGTTTAACCATTATTTTCTTGCAGGCTAATGAACCAAGTGGGAAATTACATGAGACCTTACTAAAGGTGTGGGGAGAACAAGGAAAAATAGAAGGTAACATGATTATAGCTGCTATAAATATAACTCAACTCCAAGATCCTTTTGTCTAAGAAATATAATATTAATTTTTTATAAATCAAATTAAGCTTCACTTGAGCACTTACAACTCCTAAAGGCGGGGGGAGGAGAGGGTGAGAAATTCAAACATGGGTAGGTTTTGGGATGCTCCATCCTCCGTTTCTTAAAGGTTTTAAGAGAAGTCTTGAGCATAAGAAACTGAGAGAACTTGGGAGAAGCACTTCAGAAATCTTTAATCTATTTAATCTATCTCACCATGGAACCAAAATCACTGTGAATGGTGACTGCAGCCATGAAATTAAAAGATGCTTGCTCCTTGGAAGAAAAGCTGTGACAAACCTAGACAGCATATTAATAAAGCAGAGACATCACTTTGCCCACAGTCTGTGTAGTCAAAGCTATGGTTTTTCCAGTAGTCACATACAGGTATGAGAGTTGGACCATAAGGAAGCTGAGGGCCAAAGAATTGATACCTCCAAATTGCAGTGTTGGAAAAGACTCTTTAGAGTCCCTTGGACAGCAAGGAAATCAAATCAGTCAATCCTAAAGGAAATCAACCCTGAATGTTGGAAGGATTGATACTGAAGCTGAAGCTCCAGTACTTTGGCCACCTGATGTGAAGAACCGATTCATTGGAAGAGACTGTGCTGCTGGGAAAGATTGAGGGCAAGAGGAGAAGGGAGCGACAGAGGATGAGATGGTTGGATGGCATCACTGACTCAATGGACATGAGTTTGAACAAACTCTGGGAGATAGTGCAGGACAGGGAAGCCTGGTGTGCTGTAGTTTGTGGGGTGGCAAGGAGTCAAACCTGACTTAGTGACTGGGCAACAACAATTGGAGACAATTATGGTAAGAGGTTAGAAATATTCTGTGAGAAGACAAGCAGCTCATTCACTTATGAAATATTCCATTCTACAGTGGACCTTGGGGAACTTTGCCTGAGATCCCAGTGTTAAACTAGAATTTCAGCTTTATCTCTATCCACCCCATGGTCAGTGTTCTGCGTCCCCAGAGGGCTCCTGTGGAAGCAGGGTATGCTAGTTCTTAGGGCTGCTGTGACAAAGTACCACATATTGAGTGGCTTAAACAGTAGAATTTTTTTTCCCTCATCATTTTGGAGAAGTCCTAGATTGAGGAGTTCCTTGGTGGTCCAGTGGCTAAGACTCTGCGCTTGCAATGCAGGGTTCCTGGGTTCTATCCTTGGTCAGGGAACTAGATCCCACATTCCATAACTCAGAGTTCTCATGGTTCAGTGAAGATCAAAGATCCTGTGTGCCACAGCCAAGACACGGGACAGCCAAATAAATAAACATTGCAAAGTAAAGTCACGTCTTTTCATGAAGATGGCACTGAAGGTGAAGAAGGAAGCCCCTGTCCCTCCAAAAGCCGAAGCCAAAGCAAAGGCTTTGAAGGCCAAGAAAGCAATGTTGAAAGGTGTCCACAGCCACAAAATAGAGAAGATCCAGACGTTACCCACCTTCTGGCAGCCCAAACCACCACTTCTCAGGAGGCAGCCCAAATAGCCTCAGAAGAGTGCCCCTAGGAGAAACAAACTTGACCACTATGCCATCATCAAATTCCCCCTCACCACCGAGTCAGCCATGAAAAAAATAGCTGGTATTCACTGTGGATGTCAAGGCTAACAAGCTCCAAATTAAACAGGCTGTGAAGAAGCTCTGTGACATTGATGTGGCTGAAGTCAATACCCTGATCAGGCCTGATGGAGAGAAGAGAGCATATGTTTGACTGGCTCCTGACTGTGATGCTTTGGATGTTGCCAACGAAATTGGGATCATCTAAGCTGAGTCCTGCTGGCTAATTCCGAATATAAAAATTTTCACTGTGTTAAAGCAACAACAACAAAAACGACGTCATGGATGAAGATACCAGCAATGTCAGTTTCTTTAGAGGCCTCTCTCCATGGCTTGTGGATGGTTGTCTTCTCCTTGTGTCTTCACATGGTCCTCCCCCTGTGTGTGTCTGGGTCTTAATCTCTTCTTCTTAAGGAAACCAGTCAAATTAGAGTAGGGCCCACCCGAATGAACTCATTTTAACTTGCACGCATGCTCAGTTGCTTCAGTCATGTCTGAGTCTTTGCGACCCTATGGACCATGGTCCCAGAGGCTCCTCTGTCCATGGGATTCTCCAGGCAAGAATACTGGAGAGACTTGCCATGCCCTCCTCCTGGGGATCTTCCTGATCCAGGGATCTAACCCACATCTCTTATATCTTCTACAGTGGTAGGCAGGTTCTTTACCACTAGTACCACCTGGGAAGCTTATTACTATGGCTTGAAGATCCCATCTCGAAATTCAGCCACATTCCCAGGTATAGGCGGTTAGGACTTCAGCATATGAATTTTGTAGAGAACACAACTCAGGTCATCACACAAAGTGTGACCTACTGTCAAGGGATCCATGGCTCCATTGCCTCAAATCCTTGAAACCCCTTCCAGCTCTATTTTCTTTATAAGCCTGCATTTTAAAGAATAAAGAAGCTAGAGAAAGATAGATCACTTTTTTTTTGTGGTGGGGGGTGGAATCTGTGGTTTGGATTTGATTTTATCCCATGGGTAAAAGGAAGTATAGACCTTAAAATTTTTTTTTTTAATTTTGTATTTGAGTATGATTAAGGGGCTTCCCAGGTTTTTCAGTGGTAAAGAATTTGCCTGCCAATGCAGGAGATGCACGAGATGCGAGTTTGATCCCTGGGTTGGGAAGATCCCCTAGAAATGGCAACCCATACCATTCTTGAGGATCCCATGGACAGAGGAGCCTGGTGGGCTATAGTCCATAGTGTTGCATGCAGTTGGAGATGACTGAAGTGACTTAGCACATAGTTGATGAGGATTTCCTTGGTGGCTTGGACTGTAAAGAATCTGCCTGCAATGCAGGAGATCTGGGTTCAATCCCTGGGTTGGGAAGATCCCCTGGAGAAAGAAATGGCAACCTGCTCAGTATTCTTACCTGGAAAATTCCATGGACAGAAGGGTCTAGCGGGCTACAGTCTATGGTATTGTGGAGAGTTAGACAAGAGTGAGCACACATAGTCATAGTCATCATAGCTGATTAACAATGTGATAGATTCAGGTGGGCAGCAAAGGGACTCAGCCATACATATACATGTATCCATTCTCCCCCAAGCTCCCCTCCCATCCAGGCTGCCATAACATTGAGCAGAGTTTCCTGTGCTACACAGTATGACCTTGTTGGCTATCCATTTTAGATATAGCAGTGTGAACATGTTCATCCCAAACTCCCTGACTATCCCTCCCATACATTGGAAATACAAATAATTTTTTGGGGGGAATTGTGGATTGGGTTAGAAAACCTTTTCATTCTTTCAATCCTTCATACCAGCAAGAATGAGACAAATTTATCACTGACCACAGAAGTTTTCTGTTGTAAAATATGTGACCTGCTTTCTGGGTTTATCCTGAGAACAGAAGATGGACTGTACCGTGGGGTGTGATCAAAGGCAGTCTTGAAGCTACAAGCAAGAGATGGAAACTCATGGGGATGGAATAAAGCCTGTATTCACCTGTGTTGCTTCTGACCTCAGTGATGAGGGATCCTGCAGAAGCCAGAGCCCTTTGTCATGGAGATAAATGGACATACTTGGCCCAAGAGGTGGAGAGACTCAAAGAGGTCCTCTGGGAATGTAGAACAGTTGTAGGTCCATCTGCAGCTTCACGTGGGTGTGTGCTAGGTTGCTTCAGCCATGTACAACTCTTTGTGATCCCATGGACTGTAGCCTGCCAGGATCCTCAGTCCATGGGATTCTCCAGGCAAGAATACTGGAGTGGGTTGCCATTTCCTTCTCCAGGGGATCTTCCTGACCCAGGAATCAAACCTGTGTCTTTTATTTCTTCTGCACTGACAGGTGGGTTCTTTATCACTAGTGCCACCTGGGAGGCTTCTTTTTGAAGCTCTGGATTTTATTAAGATCTGTTTTGACAAGCTCCTTTGACACCATGCTGGGGAGAAGTGTGGTGCAATCTTGTTCTTTACCACTAGTGCCCCCTGAACGGCCTCTGCAGCTTCATGCCAGTGGGCAAATCAGAAGGCCTTCAGCAGCGTGTGTGTTTGTGTGTGTGTATGTCCACAAATGGCAGCTGATTCCTGTAACCCTCCAAATATACTAAGAATCTTCCTTAGGGTCTGCATTAGTTCCCTATGGCTGCTGTTACACATTAGCACAATGTGGGTGCCTTATAGGGCTTCCCCAGCCATTCACCAGTGAGCAATCTACCTGCAATGCAGGAGACTTGGGTTTGATTTCTGGGTTGGAAAGATCCTGTGGAGGAGGGCATGACAATCCACTCCAGTATTCACTCCTGGAGAATCCCAGTGGTCAGAGGAGACTGGTGGGCTATTGTCCTTCAGGTTGCAAAGAGTCAAACATGACTGAAGCAATGAACAGAAATTGTTTTCTTACATTTCTGAAGCCTGGAAATCCAAAATCAAGATGTTAGTAAAGCTGTACTCCCCGTTAAGGCTTTAGGGCAGGGATCCCCAACCTTTTGGGCTTCTCAGGCGGTGCTGGCATTGCAGCTCCTGCCAATGCAGGAGACATACGAGATGTAGGAGACGTAGGAGACATGGGTTCAAACCCTGGGTGAGGAAGATTCCTTGGAGAAGGGCATGGCAACCCACTCCAATATTCTTGCCTGGAGAATCTCATGGACAGAGGAGCCTGGCGGGTTGTGGTTCATAGGGCCTTAAAGAATCAGACGTGAGTGAATTGACTTAGCATGCATGCACCCCAACCTTTTTGGCACCAGGGACTGGTCTCGTGAAAGACGGTATTTCCATAGACCTGTGCTTGGGGGCATGGTTTCAGGATGATTCAAGCACATTATGTTTATTGAGTTTGTTGAGCAGGAGGCGGAACTCATGTGGCAATGCAAGCAAAGGGGAGCACCTGTAAATACAGGTGAAGCTTCACTTGCTGGCCTGGTGCTCGCCTCCTGCTGTATGGCCCAGTTCCTACCAGGCCATAGATTGGCATGGGTTCATGGCCTGGGGGTTGGGAACCCCTGCTTTAGGAGAGAATCAATCCTTGCTTCTTCCAGCTTCTTGTGGCTCCAAGAGTTCCTTGCCTTGTGGCCACGTCACTCCAATTTCTGCCTTTATATTATAGGATTTTCTCTTCTTTATGTCTTCTGTATGTTTTAATTTTTTTGGATAAAACTTTTTTCTTTACTTTTATTTATTTATTTATGTGGCCGTATCAGGTGTTATTTGTGGCATGCAGGATCTTTGTTGCAGCACAGGGTCTCGCTAGCTGTGGCCAGTGGTCTCAGTAGTTGTAGCACGGGCTTTTGTTGTCCCATGGCTTGTGGAATCTTAGTTCACCAACCAGGGATCAAACTCAAGTCCTCTGCATTTCAAGGTGGATTATTAACCATTGGACCATCAGGAAAGTCCCTCTCCTGTATCTTCTAAGGAACTGTCATTGGATTTAGGGCACACCCAAGTAATCCAATTGCACTCATCTCACAGGCTAGTAAAGTAATGCTCAAAATTCTCCAAGCCAGGCTTCAGCAATACGTGAACCATGAACTTCCAGATGTTCAAGCTGGTTTTAGAAAAGACAGAGGAACCAGATCAAATTGCCAACATCCACTGGATCATTGAAAAAGCAAGAGTTCCAAAGAAACATCTATTTCTGCTTTATTGACTATGCCAAAGCCTTTGACTGTGTGGATCATAATAAACTGTGGAAAATTCTGAAAGAGATGGGAATACCAGACCACCAGACCTGCCTCTTGAGAAACTTATATGCAGGTCAGGAAGCAACAGTTAGAACTGGACATGGAACAACAGACTGGTTCCAAATAGGAAAAGGAGTATGTCAAGGCTGTATATTGTCACCCTGCTTATTTAACTTCTATGCAGAGTACATCATGAGAAACGCTGGGCTGGAAGAAGCACAAGCTGGAATCAAGATTGCCGGGAGAAATATCAATAACCTCAGATATGCAGATGACACCACCCTTATGGCAGAAAGTGAAGAGGAACTCAAAAGCCTCTTGATGAAAGTGAAAGAGGAGAGTGAAAAAGTTGGCTTAAAGCTCAACATTCAGAAAACGAAGATCATGGCTTCTGGTCCCATCACTTCATGGCAAATAGATGGGGAAACAGTGGAACCAGTGTCAGACTTTATTTTTTTGGGCTCCAAAATCACTGCAGATGGTGATTGCAGCCATGAAATTAGAAGACAGTTACTCCTTGGAAGAAAAGTTGTGATCAATCTAGACAGCATATTAAAAAGTGGAGACATTACTTTGCCAACAAAGGTCCATCTAGTCAAGGCTATGGTTTTTCCTGTGGTCATGTATGGATGTGAGAGTTGGACTGTGAAGAAAGCTGAGCACTGAAGAATTGATGCTTTTGAACTGTGGTGTTGAAGACTCTTGAGAGTCCCTTGGACTGCAAGGAGATCCAACCAGTCAATCCTAATGGAGATCAGTCCTGGGTGTTCATTGGAAGAACTGATGCTGAAGCTAAAATTCCAATACTTTGGCCACCTCATGCAAAGAGTTGACTCATTGGAAAAGACCCTGATGCTGGGAAGGACTGGGGGCAGGAGGAGAAGGGGATGACAGAGGATGAGATGGCTGGATGGAATCAGTGACTTGATGGACATGAGTTTGGGTAAATTCTGGGAGTTGGTGAGGGACAGGGAGGCCTGGCATGCTGTGATTCACGGGATTGCAAAGAGTCGGACATGACTGAGTGGCTGAACTGAACTGAAGTAATCCAAAGTTATCTCATTTCAAGATGCTTAACTTAAATTGGCAAAGAAGCTTTTTTTTTTTTTAAAGTCACATTCACAGGTTCTGGGTAGGCATATCTTTTGTGGTGTTGCCTATAAAGCCACTATGTGATACAGGAAATGTAGCTCAGTCTAGTTAAGACAAAGATTTTAGTGGTCCCAGGGAATAGAGCCGTGTGTCAGGCAAGAGAAAACAGCCATAAAAGGTGTGTTTATCAAGCCAGTTACCACCACGATCAACTGGTGGAATTCTGCTGTGGAAAGACAGGGAGCCAGTACAAATATATATCCTATAGACTCATCTTACTCAATGTGCAAGTGATTTATACACCAACTCCTGTTGGTCTCTGGTTAAGGAGTGCTTCCTGGGACATTAATTCTCTGAACATGGGCAGGGCAAACTAGAGAAATTCCTTAGGCAAAGGATGCAGATATGAAAGTTGGAAGCCAGACAGAATGTGCTAAAGTGATGAAAGAATATCTTGTGTATTATATTTATCTATTTCACCTTCCTGGGATGCAGTTACAGTGGCTGCAAGGGCAAAAGCCATTTTGTGACCATGAGGGTGGAAGACCCATGCTAGAGATAGAGCAGGAAAGCACAAGGATCTTGAGTACTTAAAGGCCATCTTTGAATTGTTTAGCTCCAGATTTCAAGTTTCAGAAATGGAATACACATCACTAAGTTTTGATGCGACTGAAAGTTATTCATAAAAAAAGCACTTCTTCCAGTTGATTTGATTCACACAGCCTCAGAAAACATCTCGGTTAATGAGTTTGCAGGGCAACATTTCCCTAATAGGTATACATTCCATCACTGTGAGGATATACATTAAAAATATGAGATTTAGTTTATTTTGTAAGAAATTTAAATCATGACTAAATGTAACAGAAAATATCAGGTTCGGTGTATATGAAGTTAAATTCATATGGTTACAAATTGAAAAAGGGAACTAAAGATATAGTATGAAGGAAAAGAGAGAGGGCTGTGAAGACCCAAGGCAAGTTTTTCTTTAAAAAATGAGTATTAGGAAAGAGAAAAACATTAAATGAAGGAAGCCAGGATGTCTGGTCCTCAACATTATGTGCTCAGTTACTTATGAGAGCCCTCTAAAGACCCTGTAAATGAGAGATGGTGCCCTGCTGATGAGTCTCCCTAGGGCTCCCTTCATGTCCCTGTTCCTCAGACTGTAGATGAAGGGGTCCAGCATGGGGGTGACCACGGTGTGCATCACCGAGGCCACCAGACTTGTCCTAGAGGATGAAGTGATTGCAGAACTGAGGTAGACCCCTAGGCCTGTGCTATAGAACAAGGAAACCACTGAGAGGTGAGACCCACAGGTGGAAAAGGCTTTGTACTTGCCCCTGGCTGACGAAATTCTCAGGATGGAGGAGAAAATCTTAGAGTAAGAAAAGAGGATCCCAGAGAGAGGAAAAATACCTAGGATAATAGTCATAAAATATTCCACTGTGTTATTGATGATGGTGTTTGAACAGGCAAGCTTCAGGACTTCAGGAAGATCACAGAAAAAGTGTGGGATCTTCATGCTTCTGCAGAAGGACAGCCTCAAAAGGGCTAAGGTCATGAGCAGGGAGCCTGTGACACTAAGGCTCCAGGACCCCAGAGCCAGCAGCCCACAGAGCCGGGGGTTCATGATGACCATGTAGTGCAGGGGGTGACAGATGGCCACAAAGCGGTCATAGGCCATCACACTCAGGATTAAATCATCCAGGCATCCAAACACAATGAAAAAAAATGCCTGGCTGAGGCAGCCTGCATAGGTGATAACTTGACTCTGTTTCTGGATGTTCCAAAGCATATTTGGGATGGTGGTGGAGGTGAAACAGATGTCAACAAAGGAGAGGTTGGAGAGGAAGAAGTACATGGGGGTGTGGAGGTGGGAGTCTGAGATGACAGCCAGGATGATGGCCAGGTTCCCAGTGAATGTGATCAGGTACATGGACAGAAACAGCCCGAAGAGGAGAGGCTGCAGGTCTGGGTCCTCTGCGAATCCCAGGAGGAGAAAGTTTCTGATTCCTGTTTGGTTTCCTCTTTCCATGATTACGCTGGGCTAGCCAACAAGGAGAAAAAAAGCAATACAAAATTTACCCCAAATAAACATTCCCCCGAAAGACAGAAATATCCTTAACCCAAACCCGGGGAGATCATGAAGTCATTCATTTTGGCTAAGGATTGACTTTCTTTGATGACAAATTGTGGTTACTGTTGACATCTGGAAAAATTGTCTCAAGTTCAGCACTTCTCAAATTGTGGTTCCTGAGCACCACCAGCATCCCCTAGAAATGTTAGAAATACACATTTTTTAGGCTTGTCTGATCTGCATTTGTGCTCAGTTGTGTGTTTGACTCTTGGTGACCCCATGGACTGTAGCTTACCAGACCCCTCTGTCCATGGGATTTCCCAGGCAAGAATACTGGACTGGGTTGCAATTTCCTCCTCCGGGGGATCTTCCCAACGCAGGTATAGAACCTGCATCTCCTGTATCTCGTGCATTGGCAGGTGGATTCTTTTCCACTGAGTCATCTCTGACCTACTGAATCAGATATGCTGGGTGTGAAGCCAGCACTTGGCGCTTCAACAAGCCCCCATGGAAACTCTGACACATCCAAGTTTGAGAAGCACTGCTCTAGTGCTTGCCTGCATCCCCAAACAATCATCCCTTTCCTGGAGTCCCTGATGACTACTCTTGAGCGTTCTGCTCAGTCCTTTGGGAATGGGGAATTCTCTAACGCTAGGCAGCTCTTCTCACTCATTGAGATTCTCAGATCCTCTGGACCTTAGGTGCTCCTTTTGCTAAAAAAGAAAAAAACCCTAATATGATTGTTAATCACCATTTATATTTCATTTATATTATCAATGTCCCTATATAAATTAAATCAAAATTGAATTTCTAAATATAGACTCCTAGAGTTTCTAAATATCGAGTTTAGAAATATCTTCACATAAATCATCTTTTATTTTTAGCTTTGGGTGGGTGCATGCTTAGTCCTGTCCAACTCTTTGAGACCCCATGGGTCTGTAGCCCACCAGGCTCCTCTGTCCATGGAATTTTCCAGGCAAGAATACTGAAGTGGGTTGCCATTTTCTACTCCCAAGGGGATCTTCCCAACCCACGGATGGAACCTGAGTCTCCTGCATTGGCTGGTGGATTTTTTTTTTTTTTAACCACTGAGCAACCTTTGAAGCCCATAAAAACATACCTATCATCTCCAAAAATGTCCTTGTATTCTTTTGTGTGGTATGAATATTTACAATCTATTCCTCTAACATATTTTAAAGAGTATAATACTGTATTATTAACTGTGTTTACTATGTTATATCCCTGGAGAAGGAAATGGCAACCCACTCCAGTATTCCTGTCTGGAAAATTCCATGGACAGAGGAGCATAGGGGGTTACAATTGATGGGGTTGCAAGTCAGACACGACTTAGTGACTAGACCACCACCACCACCACGTTATATGCCAGATCTCTAGAACTTATTCATTTTGCATAACAAATCTTGATACACTGGATAAGAATTCCCTATTTCACTTCCCTTCCAGCCAGTAATTCCAATCAATAGTCTATTCCATGCTTCCATGAGTTTGATGATTTTAGATGCCTCATGTAAGTGGAATCATACACTATTTGTTCTTTTCTGTCTGGCTTATTTCACTTATTATAATGTCCTCTAGACTCATCTGAGGTGTTGCAAATAGCAGAACTTCTACATGGTGTTTTAATGTATTTTAAGTTTAATGCTCTTAATAATGATATTCCCTCACATTGTATCTTTGATATCACTATTACATTAGGAAAATCTTAGGTTTTCCTGTATTTATAAGGTGTGATGGGCATTTTCTAGATTCCTTTATTAATTAAAATTTGTTTCTAATATTTATATGCTTTCTCCAAATAGTATTAATTTACAACATCTATTTATCTTTAGGTCTTATTGCATTGCTATAAAACTCCACAACACTGTTCAAATTTATGTTGAGTTGGAATTCTTATTATTCTTCCTTTATTCACGGGAATAATTCTAGAGTTTTTATTTAATATGATGTTTCTCATAATTTAGGATATATCTCTATGTATTTTATCATCTTACCTTGCATTTTTTAATTCCTATATATTTTAGAGGGCCTTTTAAAGATACAAATAAGTGTTTCACAATTGATTAATAATTTAGAAAAAATAGTGTTAAATCTTATCTCCGTATTCCCTAATAAATTTCAAATGTTGAGTGTGGAGCTGGGACCATATAAGCTATCAGAAGAAAATAAATAAAATACATAGATAATATAATTTATACATGAATATATGTAACCTTGAGGTTCCCAGGTGGTGCTAGTGGTAAAGAACCCACCTGCCAGTGCAGGAGATGTAAGAGGCACCGGTTCAATCAACGGATTGGAAAGATCCCCTGGAGAAGGACATGACAACCCACTTCAGTATTCTTACCTGGAGAATCCCACAGACGGAGAAGCCTGGCAGGTTGTAGTCCATGGGATCACATAGAGTCGGGCATGACTGAAGCGACTTGGCACACACACATGCATATGTAATCTTTAAAAGTGGCCGTTCTCTTGGGTCGCAAAGAGTCGGACACGACTGAGCGACTGAACTGAACTGAGTTATATATCTTATTAGTTATCTACTTTATATGTAGTAGTATGTGTATGTCAATACCAGTTTCCCAATTTATCCCTCCCGAGGCTCTTTCCTTTTAGGAAAATCAGAGAATGCTGGGAAAATATATAGTGAGATATTTGGAGTACATACTTTATCATGAAGGAATATAAATTTTAAAATTCATAGCATCTCATTCATACGTATCACACTGTATGTTCTGTTAAGTGGGTGAATTAATGACTATTCTTTTCTGTGCATCTCTGAATTATGTCCTCTCATAGTAGGTATCTGGAGAAGGCAATGGCACCCCACTCCAGTACTCCTGCCTGGAAAATCCCATGGATGGAGGAGCCTGGTAGGCTGTAGTCCAGGGGGTCGCTAAGAGTCGGACATGACTGAGCGACTTCTCTTTCACTTTTCACTTTCATACATTGGAGAAGGAAATGGCAACCCACTCCAGTGTTCTTGCCTGGAGAATCCCAGGGACGGGGGAGCCTGGTGGGCTGCCGTCTATGGGGTCACACAGAGTCGGACACGACTGAAGTGACTTAGCAGCAGTGGTGGGTATCTGAATTACACCCATCTGTGGTAGGCCTTGCTGAAACAAAGGATCAGTTTGGCTAAATTGGAAACTATTTTTCTATGTTAGATTGGCCAAAAGGACAGTATGAATGAGTTTCGGAAGGCTGAAGGAAAGCAGAAGGCATTTTTCTCCTAAAGTCTTTTTGTTGTCAGATAGATTGGCCAACAGACGCAAAGACGCCTGGTAGCTGCCCCCTGTCCTCCCCATGTCACACCATCTAGCTTGTCTCTCTGACTAATAAAGCCATTGACAGTTACTAGCCCCAGTTCACCACCAGACAGACACTGGACTGGGGGCCAGGTGAGGCCGTAGCTACACAGACCTCTCCGTGACTTCCCCTCGGCATCCCCCTTCGGTGGCAGGGCGTGTTTGTTACTGAGACTGACTAATCAGTGTTGCCTTCTCTGATCCTTGAGCCTGCCTGTCCCGTGCACATCTTCCCCAGCCACACACAGCCTGAAGTCTAATTCCTGGAATCCTGTATCACATGTTACTCCTCAGACTGGTACATCTAATTCAGGTGTAGAGTTTTGTCCAGACTATGTCCACTTACATATTGTACAAGCAACTCTTACTGTTTTGTGTTGTTGCTCAATTATTTTCTTAGCATTTAAAAAATATGCACATGTCTCTTATAAAGTAATAATTTTATATGCTGTTTGATGCCAAAGTTGTTTGAGTTTGTAATACAGCTTTCTTCTTGGGTGTTTCACAAAGCATTGCCAAAAGAACCGGAAGGAAAGTTTTGCTTTTAAGTGGTTCCGGCAGGGTTTTGTTTTATTGGGCTGTTGCCTAGAACATTGAAAAGTCATGTATAGTGACATAAAAAAGATTATTAACTATATACTATATTAAATCTGGCATTTTAGGAGCCATGTTTGTTGTGGAGAATAGCTGTGTCTGAAATAGTTGTGTGGAGCCAATCCTTCAGACTATGTGCCCTTCAACATGTTCTGATATATTGTGGACTTCTAACAAATAAAAATTTAATCTCTGCCCTATACATGATTTGAAAGTTTGTCATGATTTTATGGACATTGTTATTTGTGGGCATAAATGTCTTGAGAAAGAGTTTGATATTTCAAAATATAACCTCGAGATGTAGTTTAGCATTATCTCAGCCATTAAAGGAGACATTGTCATAGGTTTTTAATAAACTCAATTTCTTTTATAACTAGTGGAATTATTATTATTTTTAACTGAGATCATTTTGGACAGGGTTTATTTTTAGTGAAACTTAGGAGCACTGCAAAATGCCAAGATGGCCATACATGTTGTAAACCTCCCGGTAGGTAATCTGAAACAAAACAGTGGTAGTTCTCTGCTTATGATGTTCTCCAGGGTCTGTGTCAAATCATTTCCTAGGGTTCTTGGCTCCTAGTCAGGACAGAATTCCTTGACTAGACAGTTATTCAGTTTATCATTCAAAAATGATAAACTCCAAGTCTTCCTTGAGAGAGAGACATGGGTAGAGAAAGAGAGATGAGATACATATGTATATATGTGTGTTTGTGTAAAGGGAATGGAGACCAAAAATGTGCAAAAGTGGGAAAGAATTCAACCCTTGGAAGAAGGGGATCAGGCTAGGGAAGATACATATTTATATACAGTGTGGTGTGTGCATGCTAGGTTGCTTCCGTCGTGTCTGACTCTGTGTGACCCTATGGGCTGTAACACGCAAGGCTTCCCTGGTCGTGAGATTCTCCAGGCAAGAATACTAGAGTGGGCTGTTATGCCCTCCTTGAGGGGTTCTTCCCCAACCCAGGAATCGAATCTGCAGCTCCTGCATTACCGGTGGATTCTGTACCGCTGAGCCACCGGGGAGGCCCATACAGTGTGGTACTTGGCTCTCAATCCACCCTGCACTCCATTGCTGGATCCCGTAGACGTGGACATCTCCCCTTTGCTGCGGAGCATGCTAGCGACACTGCGGGAGGAAAAGGCTTTTCTTCTTGAGTCTGGTGTACTTTCATTCCTGCTGCATACACAGCTGCCATCTGAGTGTGTGTGGCACTCGGTGGCACTCACTCTTGAACGAGTTTCTGATGCGAGTTCTGGCCTGCCGTTTCTCTGCCTGCTGACAGGCTGGTGGAGGATTTCCTGCTTGCAGTCCTGGACCGCACTTGTGTGCATGCCAATGTTGGTTGCTTGGCATTCCAGCAGGAGGATTTGGGCTTGTCAGTCCCTGTCTGCAGTTCCTTGTTCATCAGTCTCAGGCTCCCGGCCATCCAGAGGGGCTCTTAGCTTGCCAGTCCTCCTTGCTCATGGTTTCTGAAATGCCAGTCTTAGCTTGTTGACTGTGTACCATCTCTGGCCCAGGTCAAGAGGCTAAATAAACTCCTCCACCATCTAGTGGGCCACAGCCATACTTTCTCCAGTGAGCTTGGAATCTCAGCCTTGGATTGAGGCCCTACCCCCTCTTTTTTCCAAGTTGTTCCTTCCTTGGGTGTGTTCCCTCAGAGTTGGTATGTTTTATAGAGTTCTGTTTTACTCGTTTGTAGTATAACAGTTGTACATAGTTAGTAATACTATATGTTAAATCTCTCCTGTTGAAATGTTTGTGTAGTTGACAACTCCCGACTGATACATGAAGAGCTTCTGCCTGAGGTAACTCCTTGGTCTCTGAAATTGTTAAGCCGAGAACTCTTTTTTTTTGTCCTGAGAAATTAGATGGTGGAGTTCAGGTTGCTAAGGAAGTTGGCCATTGAAAGGGCTATTCCAAAATGTTGGCAGCCACAGAAGAGGCAGGCCTGAAACATGCGTATGAAATCTCCTCAAGCCTTTGCCGGCTTCCAGGCTGTGCATTGTGCAGTATTCACAGTATTCTAAGAGTCTCAGGGGAAAGCATCAACTGGAAGCCTGAAGGGCATGAATGGAGAGACCTCAGCTGCTCACCCTAAAGCAGACAGGATCTGGAGTCAGAGTCTCAGTATGCTAAGAGGAATTGGTAAACGCCTCTGGCTTCTCATCAGTATTCTAGGAGGACTACATTTTAGGAGTACCTCTTCCCAGGAAACACCATGGAGAACAGTAACCTATAGTTTGTATAAAATACATTCTCTACAGTGTCTAGTATGTGTTTCAAGCCATTAAACACTTAAAAAGGGTAAAAGTGACTCAGGTTAGGAAAAGTTTAAAGAAAAAGACCTCAAGATGGGAAAGCAGTGTGACTTTAAAATAACCATGACAAATACGTTGAAGAATCTGTAAGATGTGGTTTGACATACAGAGTTCATAGAATGGGTGAGTGAGGAGTTTCAAGACAAATATGGAAAGGGTTGAAAAACCAAGTGAACATTTGAGAACTGAAATATATCCTAGATTTAAAAAGCCTCTAATGAATCTACAGACTGTGATCAACAGTGAATTGAAGAGTGGGACCGTGAACTTGAAGCTAGCCTGGGTTCCAGGAGATCGAGGTGGAAGCTGCTGGTCTTGCGACAGCCTGTGCCCAGGTCCGCAGCACCGTCACTTCCGTTGTTGTCTATAGGTCAGAACAGTTAGAGTCCAGCTCGTATATTTAAGGAGAGGGAAAACAATGCCACCCCACCCCCAGGAATTTGTGTCTCTCTTTAATCCACCACAGTCATCATGTTGTAAAAGTACAAAGTGTGGACTCTCCCAGGCCTAAGTTTGTGTTTAGTTTCTGCTACTTTTACATTCAGTCATTTGCTCTACTTTTCTGAGTGTTGGTAATTTTGACCATGAAAAGGGAAAATATCTTTGTTGGATTGTTCAGAAGAAATAACTGGAAACAGCAGTGATTAGTGGAAGTTACACCTTGTTGTGAATCCATTGTTGGCTTCAGTTTGTCCACTCCCCAGTAAAGTGTTCCCGTGTAAAAACTTATTGTTGTTCAGTAACTAAGTTGTGTCCGATTCTTTGTGACCCCCTGGACTGCAGTATACCGGGCTTCCCTGTCCTTTACTTGTAAAAAAACTAGTTAATTCTTTAAACTTAATTTCTTTAACTTTCATAATGTTAAGATTTGGAAGTAACCTAGAATTTTTTCCCTGAAATGTTGTTGTTGTTCAGATTATATTTTGTTATTTGAGCTTGGATGGGGTATATAAGGGGCTTTCCTGGTGGCTCAGTAAAGCATCTGCCTGCTATGCAGGAGACCCAGGTTTGATCCCTGGGTTGGGAAGATCCCCTGGTGAGGGAAATGGCAACCCACTCCAGTACTCTTGCCTGGAAAATTCCATGGACAGAGAAGCCTTGTAGGCTACAGTCCATGGGGTCGCAAAGAGTTGGACACGACTGAGCGAATTCATTTCTGGGGTATATAAATTGTCAAGTCAGCAAGATGAATAGAGGTTGACAAGATCATCCAGTGGAAATTTGCTTGGTTTCATGAACATAAATGGGCCTGGGATGTTAATGCAGCCCAAGCAGACTGAGCTGATGGAAGGATGGAGTTAAAAATACAAGGAGTTAGTGGTAAATGCATTTACCAGATGAATCACCACAGGGATATTTTATATTGTGTTAGAAAAGAAACAGTTGCTTTGAAAGAGATTTCAGGCTTAAGTTAGTAGGGGGAAAAAACAGGTTTGTTTCAATGGGGAAAATTACTGGCCTTTGTATGCAAAGCTCCAATAATAATTGATCTTTTAGCTTACAGAACTGAAACAGATTTAATCACCTCACATTTCTGTTCAATGAAATATTTCTTCTTTTAAAATTTCTACATAACAGTTAGATGTTAGAATGTACTCATTGAACAAGTGATGAATTGTATTCCTTGGGTTGGAGCTACTTGCCCTTGGCTTCGACACTTCTCATTTGGGTGCCTACTGGTCTAAGCATCCACTTTAAGCAGGTGTTTATATCTGTTCCTTACAGCTGTGTGAGCTGGAAGTGTGTTTTGAATGGAAATTGATCTGGCAGATGTGTATGTGTCTTTAAGGGTATTTGGTCCTTTGAAACTGATTTAAAATGTCCTCCTGGGCTTCCCTTGTAGCCCAGCTGGTAAAGAATCTGCCTGCAATGTGGGAGACCTGGGTTCGATCTCTGAGTTGGGAAGATCCCTGGAGAAGGGAAAGGCTACCCATTCCAGTATTTTGGCCTGGAGAATTCCATGGATTGTATAGTCCATGGGGTTGCTAAGAGTTGGACATGACTGAGCAACTTTCACTTTCCTTGGCCTCATCCTAGGACTTTGGTCAAATTCACATTGGAGTTTTTATTCACACAGAGGGAAAGGGAAACTAGTTAACTGAGTAGTCTGTGGAAAGCAGTGTAACTGGTAGGTGATCTTCCGATTTGGTACTTAAGAAGTCAAGGTACTTAAAAGTGCCCGTATGTATGAAACAACAAAAACAAGATAAAAATTACAGCCTGATTACCTGTTAGGTTTCCTGAAACTGATTCTTTAAACAGTGGTGTCTATATTCTAATTCATTTTGATAATAAATTGCCCATGATAAAGTATAATTTCTTTTGCAAGTACCTTTTAGTAAGGTTTGGTAACCTAGGAGGAAAAGATTAGAGACTATGTCCTTAGCTCAGTTGTGAATATATTCAGCAGTCAATTTTTATTAGCATGTTGTCTCTTTACCTGTGTGGTTTTCATCTTTTCAGTTTCACTTTGAGATTTGGTTCTAATGTTGAATAGGTTTTAGATATATATGCCATAGAAGAATGAGTATATTTGAAATGAAAGTGAAAGTCACTCAGTCACGTTCGACTCTTTGAGACTCCATGGTCTGTCTATACGTGGAATTCTCCAAGCCAGAGTACTGGAGTGGGCAGCCTTTCCTTTCTCCAGGGAATCTTCCCAACCCAGGGATAGAACCCAGGTCTCCTGAATTGCAGGCAGATCCATTACCAGCTGAGCCACAAGGGAAGCCCAGGAATACTGGGGTAGATAGCCTGTCCTTTCTCCAGGGGATCTTGCCAACCCAGGAATCGAACCCAGGTCTCCTTCATTGCAGGCAGATTCTTTACCAACAGAGCTATCAGGGAATCCCATATTTGAAATAGCAGCAATAAATAGGATGTTAGTATCCGATGGCTGTAATTCAGTGGGGGAGGTTCAGGAAATATTCTATTAAACATACGTGTTTAATGACACTAAGTTCCTCTTTTGGAAACACACCCTTAACCATTATTGTCTTAGGATAATAAGAAAGCTTCAAGGAAAAACTTTATATCCTCCATTTCTAAGAAAAACTAAAAATTCTACAATACTTTGGCTAGACCTATTTTTTTCCCCTTTTCCTTAAAATAATTTCAAGTTCCCTTGTAAATTTTTTTAAAAAATAGTAAATGTCCAAAACTTCCTTAGGCTGACAAAGATAGGATAAATCCTTTCATACAGTCTGCGTGTTCCCTACCACAAAATAATAAGTGTAATTAGGAGTTTCAGGAAGTCACAGACTTCCTGTCATTAGAAGTAGGGTAGTCTACTTCATACCTGAGTCTGATGGATTGTGGAAAGCATAAATGCCCTTTGTTTTCAACCATAGTACAAATCACCATGTTATGTCATGTCCTTGCGGTATAAAAAGCAGTATAAAATTATGTAAAAAAAAAAAAAAAAGAACTGTGCGTTGAGTGCTGCATTTTAAATAAATTTCACTTTTGATACTTACCATAGCTTTCTTGATCCAGATAAAGGAATTTACTAAGTTCAGTATATTCCTAAAACAATATTCTTGCCATGATACTTTATTTTCCAAGAGGATATTGTCACTATCAAATCTGGAAGTAATAATACTTTCAGTAAGACTTTTTGTAAAAACTGAATTTCCCTAAAATTTTTTCTTATCTAATTTAAACGATAAATAGTTAAATTTACTTTGCTGGTATAACTGCTTGCTTTCACCTTCTGGAAAATGAAACAGTATGATCATATAAAATGGTATCACAGCTTGGTAGCACTCTGTTCAGTTTGTACCTAGGTAAAGTAGGTCCTAATAGGGCAGGAACAGCGAATGTAAATCTGGAAACACCAATTCGAGTTTGTAGTTTATTTTTTATAATTCACATTTGTAAGTGCTAGAAAAGAAATAGCACAAGGATGTACATACTGATACTGTTGTTAGCAGACTGATTGGGTCTCATTCTTGGTTCTCACAGTCATTAATGGTGAGACTAAGCAGGTAATTCAACCTGTCACTCTCAATTCCTTATTGGTTAAATAGGGCTAAAAGTATTATCTATGGCGAAGGATCAATGGGAGGTTTGGATGAGCTCATAGATGTAAAGTTCCTGATACAGTGCCTGATGTCTGTTACAAATGTTTGTCTGCTGTTACTTGGTAAAAATATTTCCCCCAAGAACCCATAGCATGCAAAATCAGTCATTCTCACTTAATGGATTGCAAGTTGGCTGAGTGTTGGTTGATATAAACTAGACTAGACTGGATGGCTCTCACTGTGGTTGGTCTTGTTCCTGATTGTAATCTGTAATTGTCTACTTGGTCTGGTTTACATGTCTGCTAACTTTCAGTTCAGTCACTCAGACGCTTTGTGACCCCATGGGCTGCAGCACACCAGGCTTCCTTGTCCATCACAACTCCTGGAGGTTACTCATGCTCAGGTTCATTGAGTCAGTGATGCCATCTAACCATCTTGTCCTCTGTTATCTCCTTCTCCTTCTGCCTTCAATCTATCCCAGCATCAGGATCTTTTCAAATGAGTCAGTTCTTTACATCAGGTTGCCAAAGTAATGGAGTTTCTGCTTCAGCATCAGTCCTTCCAATGAATATTCAGGACTGATTTCATTTAGGGTTCACTGGTTTGACTCCTTGCAGTCCACGGAACTCTGAACAGTCTTCTCCAACACCACCGTTCAAAAGTATCAATTCTTTGGTGCTCAACTTTCTTTATAGTCCAACTCTCACATCCATACATGACTACTGGAAAAACCATAGCTTTGACTAGATGGTCTTTTGTTGGCAAAGTAATGTCTCTGCTTTTTAATACACTGTCTAAGTTGGTCATAGCTTTTCTCCCAAGGAGCAAGGGTCTTTTAATTTCATGGCTGCAGTCACCAGCTATAGTGATTTTGGAGACCCCCCAAATTAAGTCTCTCACTGTTTCCATTGTTTCCCCATCTATTTGCCATGAAGTGATGGGACTGGATGCCATGATCTTAGTTTTTTCAATGTTGAGTTGAAAAAAGGCCAACTTCAGTGCCAACTTTTTCACTCTCCTCTTTCACTTTCATCAAGAGGCTCTTTAGTTCTTCTTCATTTTCTGCCATAAGGGTTCTGTCATCTTCATATCTGAGGTAATCGATATTTCTCCTGGCAGTCTTGATTCTCAATGTTGAGTTGAAAAAAGGCCAACTTCAGTGCCAACTTTTTCACTCTCCTCTTTCACTTTCATCAAGAGGCTCTTTAGTTCTTCTTCATTTTCTGCCATAAGGGTTCTGTCATCTTCATATCTGAGGTAATCGATATTTCTCCTGGCAGTCTTGATTCCAGATTGTGCTTCATCCAGTCCAGCGTTTCTCATAATGTACTCTGCATGTAAGTTAAATAAGCAGGGTGACAATATACAGCCTTGATCTTCTTTCCTGGTTTGGAACCAGTCTGTTGTTCCATGTCCAGTTCTAACTGTTGCTTCCTGACCTGCCTACACATTTCTCAGGAGGCAGGTGAGGAGGTCTGGTATTCCCATCTCTTTCAGAATTTTCCACAGTTTGTTGTGATCCATACAGTCAAAGGGTTTGGTGTAGTCAATAAAGCAGAAGTAGATGTTTTTCTGGAACTCTCTTGCTTTTTCAATGATCCAGTGGATGTTGGCATTTATCGAGCCCATCTTTGCATGAAACATTCCCTTGGTGTCTCTAATTTTCTTGAAGAGATCTCTAGTCTTTCCCATTCTATTGTTTTCCTCTATGTCTTTCCATTGATCACCGAGAAAGGCTTTTTTTACCTCTCCTTGCTATTCTTTGGAACTCTGCATTCAGATAGGTGTGCTTTCCTTTTCTCCTTTGCCTTTCTCTTCTTTTCTTTTCTCAGCTCTTTGTAAGGCCTCCTCAGACAACCATTTTGCTTTTTTGCATTTCTTTTTCTTGGGGATGGTCTTGGTCACTGCCTGCTGAACAGTGTCACGAACCTCCATCCATAGTTCCTCAGGCACTCTGTCTATCAGATCTTATCCCTTGAATCTATTTGTTACTTCCACTGTATAATCATAAGGGATTTGATTTAGGTCATACTTGAATGGTCTGGTGGTTTTTCCTACTTTCTTCAACTTAAGTCTGATTTTAGCAATAAGGAGTTTGTGATGTGAGCCACAGTCAGCTCTTGGTCTTGTGTTTGCTGACTGTATAGAGCTTCTCCATCTTTGGCTGCAAAGAATATAATGAATCTGATTTTGGCGTTGACCATCTGGTGATGTCCATGTTTAGTGTCTTCTCTTTAAGGAGTTTGTGATGTGAGCCACAGTCAGCTCTTGGTCTTGTGTTTGCTGACTGTATAGAGCTTCTCCATCTTTGGCTGCAAAGAATATAATGAATCTGATTTTGGCGTTGACCATCTGGTGATGTCCATGTTTAGTGTCTTCTCTTGTGTTGTTGGAAGAGAGTGTTTGGTATGACCAATGCGTTCTCTTGGCAAAACTCTATTAGCCTTTGCCCTGCTTCATTCTGTACTCCAAGGCCAAATTTGCCTGTTACTCCAGGTGTTTCTTGACTTTCTACTTTTGCATTCAAGTCTCCTATAATGAAAAAGTCATCTTTTTTGGTTGTTATTTCTATATGGTCTTGTAGGTC
This sequence comes from Cephalophus harveyi, assembly GCA_006410635.1. Classification (NCBI taxonomy): domain Eukaryota; kingdom Metazoa; phylum Chordata; class Mammalia; order Artiodactyla; family Bovidae; genus Cephalophus; species Cephalophus harveyi. The sequence goes on along the minus strand of SJYT01050097.1, from coordinate 103,384 downwards.
TTCGTAGAATCATTCAACTCAGCTTCTTCAGCATTACTCGGATATGCTCAGTAAATCTTTAATCCAGTTTTCTGTTGGTGGGCAGGGCTATTCCCTCCCTGTTGGTTGACCTGTGAGTAAACTGTGGTGGAGGTAATGAAGATAATGGCGACCTCCTTCAAAAGGTCCTGTGTATGCACTGCCGCTCTCAGTGCCCCTGACCCTGCAGCAGGCCACTGCTGACCCACGCCTCTGCCAGAGACTCCTGGACACTCATGGGCAAGTCTGGGTCAGTCTCTTGTGGGGTCTCTGCTCCTTTCTCCTGGGTCCTGGTGTGCACCAGGTTTTGTTTGTGCCCTCCGAGAGTCTGTTTCCCCAGTCCTGTGTAAGTTCTGGTGGAACTATGGTGGGGTTAATAGCAAGTCCTGTATAAGTTCTGGCAGCTCAGTAGTGGGGTAAATGTTACCTTTATCCCCTCTGTAAGTTGTTGTCTAAAAAGGAGGGGACTTTGTTTGGTTCACTGTGTTACCCTAGTCCTGAGCCCAGTGCCTGGCGTGAAATAGCCACTCTGTTAAAAAGAAAAAAAAAAAAGTCCCTTATTAAAAAAAAAAAAAAAAAACTTGGAAGAAATGATGGCTATAGGCTTATATTTTTAGTTGAAATTGACTGTTTTCTAGTGTATCTTATTTTGATGTGGCAGTTAACTACAAGCATTTTTAAATACTGCATTAGAGCACTTACCTATACAATACAGAATAAATAATAGTGTTTTTATAGGGAAGATAACTTAGCAACAAGCAAATGAAATCTTTATATATAATATTTGTTAATTTACATATAATGATGCAGAGGACTAAAGGAAGTCGTTTGGGTTCTGGTGAAAATAAGTGAGTAAAGGTTTCAGCTTTGATGACTTGGACACTCATGGGCATGCTTACACTCTGAGTGAATTTTCTTTGTATAAAATGGGGGTAATTGTACATATTTTATAGTACTTAGTACTTATTTTATAGTACATATTTTATTGTACATAGTTTTATAGTACTGAGAGCAACATTACAGCAGAGTTCCAAGACTGATGACTTAATGGTTGAGTACTGCCTGCAGATATGTTTGTCTGTCCTACATAATTGTTTATTGAAATTTTTCTGACATTAAAAGAATTACCTTGATTTGCTTCTTAGACAATACAAGAGTCAACAGTGCTCTTCCATTGCCTGCTTTCTGTACACTAGTTTGTGCTATATTGTCATATAAATTGCATCTTTATACACTGCATGCCCTTCACTCATAATTACTGCTCTTTGCAATTGTCTTATAAGAAGGAGAAAAAGTTAAACCAAAACTATGTTATACTGTCACTTATGTTTACCTTTGTGTGCAGGTATGTTTACCGGTACTCTGTATGTAGATTAAGGTTGCCGTCTAGTGTCCTTTTATTTTAGCCTCAGGATCTCCCTTTGGTATTTCTTGTAGACCACGGTGTCCACAAATTCTATCACTTTTTGCGTACCTGGAAATGCCTTAATTTCTGCATCATTTCTGAAGGATTATTTTGTTAGCTATAGAATTCTTGGTTGAATTTGTTTTTGCACTATGAATATATCTTCCCACTGCCTTCTGGCCTCCATGGTTTATGCTGAAGAATTGTTAACTTGAGTGATGAGTCTTATGCATAAGTTACTTGTTGTCTTCCAAATTCTTGTTGGTTTTTTGGACAGTTTGATTGTCATGCATCCAGATGTGTGTCTCTTCCTGTTTATTTTTTCGAAGTTCATTGAATTTAAATGTGTATATCAACATGTTTCATCAAACTTAAGATGTATTCAGACATTACTTCTTTGCAAATTCTTTTTTGCCCCTTTTCTCCTTTCCTTCTAGGTGGGACCTCATCAAGCATACCAACATAGGCAACCTGTCTTCATTGAGCCAATTATTTCTTCTGACTGCTCAACCATATTGTTGTGTCTGTCTAGTAAAGTTTTCATTTCTGTTACAGTTTTCAGTTTCAAATTCTGTTTCAGTTCCAGAGTTTCATTCTGGTTTTTATTAGTCATTTCTACTTTGTTAATATCATCTAACAGACAAGGCAACTTTCTAATACTTTAATTCTTTAGACATGGTTTTCTTCATTTCATTAAACATATTTTAAAAAGCTTACACTCTTTGTCTAGTAAGTCCAAAGTCTCAGCTTCTTCAGACAGTTTCTTTCCCATGATTATTCTCTACTTACATTTCATTTTCTTTGCATATTTGTTATATTTTTGTTAAACTGGATCTTTTAACAGTTTTAACAAATCTTTTTAACAAAACTACATTAGACAGCTGCTCCCAGGGAAGCACTGCAGTGGAAAGCTCTGACTCTAGTCAAATAAAGACAAACCTTGGGCTTTGGATTTTTCAGGGAACTTCTGGACAGGTTGGACTATGACAGTTATCTGGGAAATGGATTTGAGAAGTTATGACCTTGTTTTGTTTTTGTTCTAACCTTCTGGTTTTTGTTGTCATTGTAGGCAGTTGGTTTGCAAGGCTGTTATGCTCAGAAGAGAGTGTGTGGCAGAACAGAGTATATTAAAATTGTACAACATCTATTTTTACCAAGATTTGATGTTATGTATTAGAAAAATTCTACAGATTGTCACATGCCTATGTTTACTTTGCAGAGTTCTTAAAAAGCTGATTTTCATAATATCTGCCAATGATTTTGTTGTTCTTATGGAAAAAGGAACTTTTGGAATACTTAGCATTTTTCCTTAGCCCTCTCAACAGGTAATTTTAAATCCAGCGATTGCATTACTTGATTTTTGCAAGTCAGTTATGCCTGAGTTTAGAAGGATCAGTGTCAAATATGCAAGAACCAAATATGTTAAAGTTGATACTATGTATACTATTTACATGTTGTATCTATCATGTTAATTATTTTAAATTATAGACAGAGGAGCCTGGTGGGCTACAGTCCACGGGGTCGCAAAGAGTTGGACACAACTGAGCGACTTCACTTCACTCACTTAAGTACTAAATAAATATCTTCTAAATGTCTTGTTCTTTAAATTGGAAATATCTGTCTCTAAAATGTGTTTATATCTACTTTGATGTTTTCATTGTGATTCAATAGATATGCTAAATTAACAGATCAGGCATATTTTCTCTAATAGATAATTTTCACATTAGATGAAATTAGTGTCTTACTGCCCTTTGATTAAATAGGTAAAGTGGGCAGGCTTGAGAGATGTTTCTGGAAATAAGAAAATCAGTGTCTAATACAAAGCATGTACATACTTTGAACTAGTAACTTAAAAATAAAATCTTAGGGTACACAATCAAGGTCTTGATTGTTAAACATGGGCTCATTATTAACATATAGATGCTATGGTTGACATGAAACCAGTGGTTAGATTTTTCTGAAAGAGGTATAGGGGTGGGGAGAGAGAGAAAAAGAGAAAGGAAGGGAGGACTGAAAAGGATGAGAAAGAAATAGATACAGATATGAGGGTGGAGGGGGGAGAGGAAAAATAGAGAAAGTGATAAAGACAGAACAGAGACAAAACAAAACAGAGGGAGAGACTAGAAGAGGGAGAAGGACTGTGAGCATGTTCTGTGAAAAAGTTGAACTAGGAAGGGTTAAATCATAATTTTTCAAGCTGTGGCCCATGGAACTTTGTTTTTGAGAATAGTAAGGTTTGGGAAAAGATTTGTTGGTGAAATATACTTGGGAAATGCTACACATGATAACCCCAATTCGGATATTCAAAACGTGTATTAGTAAACCAAAGTCACTGAAATGAAGTTGCTGAACTTTGTGGAAGTTCCGTTCAGTCCAGTCGCTAAGTCATGTCCGACTCTTTGTGACCCCATGAATCGCAGCACTCCAGGCCTCCCTGTCCATCACCAACCCCCAGAGTTCACTCAGACTCATGTCCATCGAGTCAGTGATGCCATCCAGCCATNTGAAATGAAGTTGCTGAACTTTGTGGAAGTTCCGTTCAGTCCAGTCGCTAAGTCATGTCCGACTCTTTGTGACCCCATGAATCGCAGCACTCCAGGCCTCCCTGTCCATCACCAACCCCCAGAGTTCACTCAGACTCATGTCCATCGAGTCAGTGATGCCATCCAGCCATCTCATCCTCTGTCGTCCCCTTCTCCTCCTGCCCCCAATCCCTCCCAGCATCAGAGTCTTTTCCAGTGAGTCAGTTCTTTGCAGCAGGTGGCCAAAGTATTGGAGTTTCAGCTTTAGCATCATTCCTTCCAATGAACACCCAGGATTGATCTCCTTTAGAATGTACTGGTTGGATCTCCTTGCAGTCCAAGGGACTCTCAAGAGTCTTCTCCAACACTAGCTCAAAAGCATCAATTCTTCGGTGCTCTGCTTTCTTCACAGTCCAACTCTCACATGCATACATGACTACTGGAAAAACCATAGCTTTGACTAGATGGACCTTTGTTGACAAAGTAACATCTCTGCTTTTGAATATGCTATCTAGGTTGGTCATAACTTTCCTTCCAAGGAGTAAGCGTCTTTTAATTTCATGGCTGCAATCACCATCTACAGTGATTTTGGAGCCCCCCCAAAATAAAGTCTGCCACTGTTTCCCCATCTATTTCCCATGAAGTGATGTGGAAGTTAGCATTTCCTGAGCTTATTTGCAGAAGGAACACTTGCTGTGGATCACAGCTAGTGACACTCAGAGAACACAGTGCACTTATGCAGAAGCAACTGATGGACCTGGAGACAATTTCTTATGTATTTTAGTTTTTCAATTAAAGCTAAAGGGGAGATAAGGGTATATTATGTGAGGAGTGATGGCAAGTAAAGATGAAGACAGTCTTATTTTGAATCTTTTTTTGGGGAGTAGAAATATACTTGTTTTCACTAAGGTGTGTCATAAAATAGTGTGGATAATAATGAGGTAGTTAAAAATCGACAAAATTAAACAATTTCTTATTTGTGACACAGAACTTTTAGAATGCAGTGAGTTGGTTCTTATTACTTTGCACAGTTCCTGACCTATGACGGCTGACAATTTGTGAGTGTGTATGTGTATGTAATGGATGAGTGCATTTGTCTTCATTGTGATCCTTAAGATCAGGGGTATCCACCACTACCTCCCCACCACCACCCCCAGTCCATGGAAGCATTGTCTTTCATGAAACCAGCCCCTGGTGCCTAAAATATTGGGGACCGCTGCTTAAGATAATATGGTTTCATGGAGTTTATTACTTAAAAAGCTAGAGGAAAATGAGTTATTTTCAGCTCCTGATCCTTGGTGACTGCGCTTTACCTTTTCTAGTTTGGTAAACTGAGGGAAAGCTGTTGAAAAACTTCTGAAACAAGCAGGAACTTCTGCTGGTTTGTGTGCTCAGTCTTGAAGTCATGTCTGACTCTGCAACCCAGTGGACGTAGTCCACCAGGCTGTCTTTGGAATTTCCCAGGCAAAAATACTGGAGTGGGTTGTCGTTTCCTCTTCCAAGGGATCTTACCTACCCAGGATTCAACCCATGTCTCCTGCATTGGCAGGTGGGTATTTTTTACCATTGAGCCACCAGGGAAGCTCCTGCTGGTTTAACCTGATCTAAAAATTCCTTGGAGTTGAATGCAATATTTCTTTTACCTGTGGCTGACTTCATGGTTTCTAGGGACTTGTTCCTTTTTATGACTTTTGTGACTGCAACCAAAGGAGAATTAATTTTATTTAAACCTTTTTTTAAACTAAAGAAATTCCTTATGAAAATACATAAATTAAGGCTTAATCTGATTGTGAAATCCCTGGCCTTTTGTGTGTGCACACAAGTGCATGTTGTGTGTGTAGGATTGTTTATACTATTACTTTGCAGTTTTACTGATGAGAAGAAAAGATTGCGCTTGGATAAAGCAGTACCTAAGGAGTTAATTTTCCACATGTTTAATATAATGCCCTCCTATTGAAGTCAGTGTTCCTTAATCATTAGTCAAATACTATTTGTACATAATCTAAGGACAGTGAAAGGCCTGACTATACTCTAAAAGCAGTCTTAGATTAAAAATTAGTGCAGACAAGCTATTCTCAGGTAATCCAGATGGTGGTAGTATATGGTTTCTAGAGCCATATGATTGACACTAAATTTTAGTAGGAATCTGATACCTCTGGAATATAGTTTGAAAATATGCTATTTTTGATTACAAATTCCTTTGCATTTTTATCAGGCACAGGTAGAAATGCTAGCAAATAAATAATGGATGGAATAATAAATTTGGTATGTCACAAGCTCCTAACTTTTGTCAGTGCTAAGTTCATTTTGCATAGGGCTTTGAATAGGTTTGACCTACCTCTTGGATATAATTAGTGATTAAAACTGTTTGAAAAATCGTTTATTTTAAAAGTTACACTTTGAAGTTTCCCATAGTGGGGTTATAATGTTTTAATTGTTTTGATAATTTATCTCCAGGTCTTGTAGATAAGCTGCTCAGAAAGCCATTGGTGAAGGATTCAGTTTTCCTACTGCGGCCTGAAGTGTGTTGCTTGGTTAGCAGGCTATCATGTTACAAATGACCCCAAATTACCACACGTTCTCTCTCGAAACACAGTTGGAAGCATTCCATTTTGAAAGCTAGAGGTAGAGTTACTTGTCTATAGTTCCTATAAGCATAGCAGAAAGTCAGGGATTTGTTTATAAGAATAGTATGATTTAATCTAACTGTGGTGCTGCTCTGCAGTGTTTTTAATTTGCAGTAAAATTGAAGTAAGACTAGTGTTTTGAATGTAGTCTACTACTTACTTAAATTGTTCTGTATTTAATCAGCTTATTTGCACAATGAAACGTCTAGATATCTAAGTTCTTTGGTTAAAAATTAAGTCAGGGCTCAAGATTTGAGTAAAATAATAGCAAGGAATAAACAATAGGAGAAGAAACCATTAAAAACAAGAAATCCTCTGAAAATATCCTGGACAAATTAAAAGATATTTTCTCACTCAAGGTTCTATGGTGAGTGAACATGTGAGTTAGTATCATCTTCTTCTAAGGTGAGATATATGCGGCTTTCAGAAATACTAGATAAAATGAGAAGTTACAACAGGAGCCTTTGTAACTTCAGGAGACTTCTCCTGAATTTTATGGAGAACTAAAAAAAAAAAAAAGGCATTATACAGTTTCTTAGCATTACGCAAAGACAGTGTGTGGTGAATACGGCCTAGTATTTTGTTGCAAATCAATGATGTGGGACACACCTGGGTCAGGTGTAGTAAATTTCCACTTCTGTACAAAGCAAGGGGAGTGTGTTGCACATTGCATCTTTATTGCTGAACCGTGGAGCTCTCTCTTTTTAGTGCCTATGTTGATATATGTATGGTATTGTGCTCAGTCCTGTCCAACTTTTTGCGACCCTTTGGACTGTAGCCCGTGAGGCTTCTCTGTCCATGGGATTTTCCAGACAAGAATACTAGAGTGGGTTGCCATTTCCTCCCCCTGGGGATTTATCATACATAGATGCTGATATATATGTACTGATATGAGCATATATGGGCTTCCATGGTAGCTCAGACTGTAAAGAATCTGCCTGCAGTGTGAGACACCCAGCTTCTATCCTTGGGTCAAGAAGATCCCCTGGAGAAGTGAATAGCAACCCACTCCAATATTCTTGCCTGGAGAAGCCCATGGACAGAGGAGCCTGGAGGGTTGCAGTCTATAGACTTGCAAAGAGTTGGACATGACTGAGTGAATAACACACACACACACACACACACACACACATGAGCATATATATTGCTATATATTTTCCTTAATAAACATACATTTTTAGGATAAAAATCATCATTTAACTTAAAATTTTTAGTGAACTAAATGTATGAATTAAAAAGTTTTTTATGCTGGAGAGAGTATATGAGTCTTTCCAATGGATATTCCCTTAGAGTTACCATTTTTCTGTTTGCACAAGATGCACTATAAACAAAAGTGTTAAGGTGCTTGTTACTTGATACCTTTGAGTGCTGGCCACCTTCCCTTGCTTTTCCTCAAAGCTGAGGTCGTTTAAGATCATCAGAGTTTGACCTGGAATGAATTGGAGCATTCTCCATTCTTAGGAAAGGAGAGAATAAAAGAACTGCTGTCTCTTCGAGGTGATGATTGAAGGGATGCTATAAAATATCTAGATTCTTTTAGGAAAATCAGGAAAAAGTTAAAACTTGGTAAAAGTGAACTGGAATGTCTTATTCAAGGTGTTGATTTTCATTTTATTCTAACCTGGAAAAACATCAGTTTCCAGCTCCTACTTTTTCTCTGACAGTGGAAGCAAGGCACCAAAAATGGCCCTGGGTGGGGCAAATGTGATGGCATGTATGTGATTTGATAGTTTTAGCCAGTAGATAAAATCCATCCTAATTGGAGTTACATGAGGGAAGGAAGCTGGTTCTATCCTGCGACTGTGCATTTGAACAATCAAGAGATAGCTTTCAGTGTTCAGTGGTGTTCACCCTGAGATCTTTCAGAAGCATTGTACTTCCTGGAAAAGAAAAATCACACCACTTAACAAACTACACAAGATTTGGCAAGAATTATTTAGAAATGTTTCGAATCTTTCTCTTAACCTCAAAACATAACACATGCAGAACTGATTACATGTATTTAACATAGATTAATTGCTTCTTTCAGGACTGTTGCTTCAGCTTTTTTTGTGGTTCCAATGCCTACAAATAAAGGTACTTTTAGCTCATACTGGACTTGATGGCTATTAAATCTTCTAACAGGAGGATTCCCTAGAGAACAGGACCTCTGTGACAGCCTTTGTAAGGACAGATGAGCTCTCTTGATCCCAGGACATCCAGATTTTAAGAGGGATTTCCTTCTTTGATATCTACATATGTTTCCTACTCTTGATATTTTCACAGTGAAACCTAATCAGAGCTGTTTCTTTTCCTGTAATTTTTTTTTTTTTTTTGGTACTTCATCTAGGCCTTCATATGTTGGATGTCTGTTTAACATCATGATAATCCTTTTGGAAAGAGAATGTGCTTTTGCTTACATTGAATAACAGGGAATAGATGTCAGCATTCAGGAAATAATTATTACTCCAGGAGGGAATGTAGTTCTTTCAGAGGCCTGAGAGCTGGAGTTGGGTATGAGTTGTGTGTTTTGTCCTTCATGCTGTCCCTTGAAATTTCTTTTTTTTTTTTTTCCCGCAGCTCCTCTTAAAACATATCCTGATCTTGCAAAAAGGTGTTACTATGCTATGCTTTTTGAGCATCAAGACTAAATATTTTCATAGTAGGTTTCAGATAGTCACTTACCTATTACCAAGTTCACTATATATTCCCAAAATATGGTTCAAAAAGGAAGGCCATTCCTTTTGATGCTGGCTGTATGGTTGATGTATTCCATTGTACAGGTTTACTTTAAGGTTAAAGATGGAAGTTTTTGAATGCTTGGTGCATGGAGGAAGAGTCTTCAGTTTGATGGTTATGAACTGAGTCTCTGGAGACTTCACATGTGTTGTGAAAGGGGTACCCATGTCGCATCCTCACAGAGACGAGTCAGTCTTGTAGTTGTCATGTTGGTATGGGCAAGGCTTTTGGGCGGTTCACCATATTTACAAGTAATTATCAGTGATGCTGGTAGTTGTGAAATCTTTCAGAAGGATTTTGAGAGAATTGTCTCCGTCAGGAACTTTTATTGACTGGAAGTTTCCAATGTCCATGGAACTTTCCTGATTAAATCTTGAGTTTGTAAGGAAGAGAGATTCAAAGTTTTCCAAAAAAGATACATAAGTGATTGGGAAAAGATAACTGACTGCTAACTGGCAAGCTGTTCAGACCCCAAGGTATTTTTAGGGGTCTTGCTGCCTTGTGATTAATCCGCTTTCTTTCCCAACCTGCTAAATTTATGATTTCTCTTTTCCTGTAACTTCAGATTTAGTTGCTGTACCTCTTGAGCTCCAAGAAGAATGCATGCTATAGTAGATTTGACTTCCTTTCTCAACTGGCAAATTCTTTGGTTATGTAGTAGTTCAAATTTCTGGCATACAGAATCTCCATCAGCCAGTTCATCCAGATCATAAGCTACTGGTCATCTGATTGATTGGGTACTCTGGGGGTAGGGCGCAACAGTAGACCAGTCAGGAGGCTCTATGAAGTGGGGTTGGGAAGAGAGGGGAATGACAGGAAAAATAAAACACGGTTGATGCTTTCTTGGTCAGGACTGTAGATCAGGCATTTCCTTAAAAAAAAAAGGAGGGGGGAGGGGAATGAGATGAGGGCATGTCAAGCACCTAATAATTTAAAAATTCAATGATGCCTAAATTATGGAAACAGAAGCAGATAAATTAAGGTGAAGCCGGAAGATCCTACATTGTTTCAGGCACTTTGTTGTGATAAAAATGAGAAGGATGAAATTAAAATCTTGTGCTTTTTATAACTCAGTTGTTACATCATTGGATGGATTACATAGTGATAGGATAATGAGGGTAGTGAATGTGTAGAGCAGAGTGTTCATTGTCTCTAGGCCTTGTGAATAGCAGTGCAACATGTATTTGGTGGCAAGAGCCAGTGTAATTCATTTTGAACACAGGGTCTGAGTCCATCAAAGGCTGGCGCACTGAGTGGGGTGTAATGGCACAGAGGAGTTGGTGTTTGCCAGTGGCATGCTCTGCTGGTCTATGCTGAGGTCCGTAGAAAGTGCCAAAAAGGAGCAGGAAAGTGACCTCCCTCTTGGGCTGTGTTTTTACTCACATGTTCTATGCTTGTTGACAACAAACAAAATGATCCCCATTCCTTATTGCTAAGGAGATCTATTAAATTTCTTAGTATAGGACATTACCTATTACAGAAGTATTGCAACCCAGGTGTTCCTGGCTAACTTCCCAGTGTCCCCAGACAACCCTATTAAGTAGTTACTCACTGGTCTACAATGGGGCTATGGTTTCATCCTCCCCAGGAACCTCAGCCTAGCTCTCTGATGGTGAGAGAGGGACCTGTAGGCCTCAGTCCAGACTCTCATTGGTAAGTGTGTGTGTGTGGGGGGTGGGCGTGGTTATTCATGTGCACATATGCTGTGCTTTGGGGCCGTTCTGCTTTGCACTGAGGGTGTATGCTGGCTGGACAGCTCTGCTCTATTCTTGCATCTTTGTTTGACCAGCAGTCTGTCCAGGCATGGTCTTCTCATAGAGATGGAAGAGGTATAAAAGGATGGGAACGTTCACATGAGGTTTCTTAAAACCTAGACTTGCCACTGGCACACTGTCATTGCTGCCTCCTATTGGACAGGGTAAATCACATGTCCAAATCTGCAGTCAGTTACCTTCTCCCACCCCTAAGATCCTTATTGCTGCTGCTAAGTCGCTTCAGTCGTGTCCGACTCTGTGCAACCCCATAGATGGCAACCCACTAGGCTCCCCCGTTCCTGGGATTCTCCAGGCAAGAAGATCCTTATTACTACCAGCTACCTGTTTTCACCTCCTTTTGAATTTGCTTTTCTAAAATGTCACATAAATGGGAATTATAATCTGTAGTCTCTGTGTTTGGCTTCTTAGGCTAAAGCATAATGATAGTGAGATTCATCCATGTTGTTGCACAGATCAGTCCATCATTCATTTTATTGCTGAGTATCTTTTTATTGTTGTTAGTTTTAGCCTCAGTGGCCTAGTTTTGAGGCAGATTTAATTCCTGTTCTCTTAGCTATGACTTTTCATGATTGAAAGATGTAGGTTAGGCTGTAGAGAATAGCTTTTAGGAGCTACAGTTCAGTTCAGTTCAGTCACTTAGTCGTGTCTGACTCTTTGTAACCCCATGGACTGCAGCCCTACAGGCCTCCCTGTCCATCACCAACTCTCGGAGTTTTCTCAGACTCATGTCCACTGAGTTGGTGATGCCATCCAACCATCTCATCCTCTGTTGTTCCCTTCTCCTCCTACCTTCAATCTTTCCCAGCATCAGGGTCTTTTCAGATGAGTCAGTTCTTCGCATCAGGTGGCCAAAGTATTGGAGTTTCAGCTTCAGCATCAGTCCTTCCAATGAATATTCAGGACTTATTTTCCTTTAGGATGGACTGGTTGGATCTCCTTGCGGTCCAAGGGATGCTCAAGAGTCTTCTCCAACACCACACTTCAAAAGCATCAATTCTTCAGTGTTCAGCTTTCTTATACTCCAACTCTCATGACTACTGGAAAAACCATAGCTTTGACTAGACAGATCTTTGCTGGCAAAGTAATGTCTCTGCTTTTTAATATGCTGTCTAGCTTGGTCATAACTTTTCTTGCAAGGAGCAAGGGTCTTTTTATTTCATGGCTACAATCACCAACTGCAGTGATTTTGGAGCCCAGAAAAATAAAGTCTCTCACTGTTTCCCTGTTTCTCCATCTATTTGCCATGAAGTGATGGGACCGGATGCCATGATCTTAGTTTTCTGAATATTGAGTTTTAAGCCAGCTTTTTCACTCTCCTCTTTCAACTTTCATCAAGAGGCTCTTTATTTTTTCTTCACTTTCTGCCATAAGGGTGGTTTCATTTGCATATCTGAGGTTACTGATATTTCTCCTGGCAATCTTGATTCCAGCTTGTGCTTCATCCAGCCCAGCATTTCTCATGATGTACTCTGCATGTAAGCTAAATAAGCAGGGTGACAATATACAGCCTTGACGTACTCCTTTACCTATTTGGAACCAGTCTGTTGTTCCATGTCCAGTTCTAACTGTTGCTTCCTGACGTGCATACAGGTTTCTCAGGAGGCAGGTCAGGTGGTCTGGTATTCCCACCTTTTAAGAATTTTCCAGAGTTTGTTGTGGTCCACACAGTCAAAGGCTTTGGCATAGTCAATGAAGCAGAAGTAGATGTTTTTCTGGAACTCTCTTGCTTTTTCGATGATACAACGGATGTTGGCAACTTGATCTTTGGTTCCTCTGCCATTTCTAAATCCAGCTTGGACATCTGAAAGTTCATGGCTCATGAACTCTTAAAGCCTGGCTTGGAGAATTTTGAGCATTGCTTTACTAGTGTGTGAGATAAGTGCAATTGTGGGGTAGTTTGAGCATTCTATGGCATTGTCTTTCTTTCTAGGAACCACAGAGTTTCCTAGAAAACTTGGAAACAGTCTCACAGTGTTTAAGTGAAAAGTTGATGCTGGGGGAACTAGATTATAAAGTGAAACTTGGAAGAAATATTTGAAAACATCACATGAAGTATGCGAACCAGGGAGAAAACTGAAGGTACTGAAATTAGTCTAAGGAGTGGGTCAGCAAGAGGCTATTGGGGAAGTTGTTGAGAAGGTGGGATAATTTTAAAACTGTGGTTTCAGAGGAGATAATGAGATACTTTTGGACTGGGGTTTACAGTATATTGTTACAGTTTTAAGTATTGCACTAAACTCAGGTTAAATTTGTGCAACTTGTATCAGTGAAGAAAAAGTAGAACTGATATCATGAAGTCATTGGTGCTTTTCTACATTTCTCCCAGCCTGTGAACACACACATTTGATTTCCTTACATTTGATTTGCTTGTATAATTTCCCCCAGTCTCATTCATCCTTCTCAGTGCTTTTAGAGAAGGGTGCCTGGTAAAATTTCCAATATTTGCTTAGTATCTGGGTAGTAAAGTGAAAGTTGCCCAGTCATGTCCTACTCTTTGCAACCCCATGGACTATACAGTCCGTGGAATTCTCCAGGCCAGAATATTGGAGTGGGTAGCCTTTCCCTTCTCCAGGGGATCTTCCCAACCCAGGGATCAAATCCAGGTCTCCCGCATTGGAGGTGGATTCTTTACCAGCTGAGTCACAAGGGAAGCCCAAGAATATTGGAGTGGGTAGCCTATTCCTTCTCCACTGGATCTTCCTGACCCAGAAATAGAACCGGGGTCTTCTGACTGCAGGTGGATTCTTTACCAGCTTAGCTATCGTATCTGGGTAGATATTCCCCAAGTTTTCTAATTATTCTTTATCTGTTTCTCTCATAAGTGTTGGACATGTATTTTCAACTTCTTTTGTGTATTCCTACTAGTTGTCCTACAGGGAACTTAAACTGATGCCATGAATCTGACCAACAGACCTCTTCTCTTTTTCTGCACCTTCCAATTGGGGTAATAACGTCTCCAACCCTACTGATGCTGAAATAGCTTCTGGCTCCAGTCCTTCCCTTCTCTATTCCTAGATTTATTTCAGATCTTCATGCTCTCTTGATGAGATTACAATAGCAGCCATCTAGCAGTTCTCCCTGCATGAATTTAAAGTTGCCTTATCTTTGCAGTTGGATATTGATTTAGTGTTTCAGTTTTTCCCTTAGTTGTTGACACTGAGGCTGGATAACGCACGTGTGATATGTCTACTCAATGCCTTTCTGGGTAGTATCTCAGTTTCTTAATTTGATAACTTTCATCGTTTTATTTTTTCAAAGAAGTTACATAAGAGTAAAATATTCCAGCGAACTTCATAGTTTTTAATAATGGTTGACAATATTTGATTGTGAAGGTCAACAGAAATAGCTAAAAACAGATACAAAAATTGCCACTGAAATTCACTTTTCCATGTTATTTTCATCTCTAGTTATCTGGATGCAGCAAAAAAAAGTATCACCTTCTAGGTAATAATTAACTGATGTATATGGGTAGTGTTTGTCTATAAGCTCAGAGTAGATTTTGGTTGAGTAGTACTGGCAAAAAAAATCTGAATAAACTGATAGTATTTTTAAAACTGGTGTTTGAAAGCCTTTTGTAATGTGATTCTATATAAACTCATCTAAAAATTTGTACTAGAAGAAATCCTGTCCTTAGCCAGGTCATTATACTTTGTTTCCTAAAGACTGAGGACTACATCCATGTTATCAACCTCATATGGACTTAGTCTGAGTTGTTTATTTACTCATACAATGATTGGATATATTGTAAGAACAAAGCTTCTTGGACAAGTGTCTCTCCTGTAGTTCTAAAATACATTGCATAATTCAAACAATGTAAATGTATGCAAAAGGTTTCAAGTCTGATTTTTCAGATGATAAATTGAATGCAGGTGTTCATTATTTACCTCATTGTAAGATGGCCTATTTTGTTTCTACTTGAAACATTCTGAGAAGGATTCTATAATGGCAGAGTGAGAAACTTGTGCATGCATGCCTTTGGTTTAGTATTTCTCCAGTGCATATATTCTTTGTTGGGCAAGCTTCCCAGGCTGCTTTGCAGAAATAGAACTGCAAGTGATGCCGAAGCTGGAAAAATAGATACGTGATTGGATTATTTGTAACTGTGGACCATTACATGATCACCATAAAACAATAGTCCCTTACTTTTTTGTGTTATAAAAGTTCTGAGACTTGGTGAATCCCTCCCCAGAAAAATAACTGCATTATACACAAAATAATATTTTTAGAGGTTTTTCTAGTCCCTCTGAGTCCTTTTCATTTACCTCATGTAAACAATTCTGCCACATTCTCATATGTTGTTGATGGAAATGTAAATTGAAGCCATCTCAGTGGGCGACAATTTAGAATTACTTACGTAATTAGAATGCACATATTCCTGTTTCAGGGTAAAGATAACCAGCAACATGGATCTAGTTTTGTTTACTACCAAAACCTCATTAAAGTCCCTTAGGAAAGGATTAAAAACAACGTGAACCCACAGGAATAAGGAGAATGAGAAGTGGTGACGGCAAACAAATAACTAGAAAGAAGGTGAGTGCGTAGTAACTGACAGCAGTGAGTCTAGAAGGCTGGATTAGGGAATTGTAGGGAAAGCTAAGAATTAAAATGGACTACAATAGAATTGCTCAAAAGTTCAGGAACTAGTAGCCCCAGGTACCCCTAGACAGAGGATGAGCTGGTTGGCTGGTATCACTGACTCAGTGGACATGAGCTTGAGCAAACTCTAGGAGAATAGTGAAGGGTAGGGAAGTCTGGTGTGCTGCAGTCCAGGGGGTCACAAAGAATCAGGCATGACTTAACAACTGAACACCAACAACCCATAGTACTGAGTGAAGGGGGACAAAATTAGGAGACTCTAGTGAAATG
Source organism: Cephalophus harveyi (assembly GCA_006410635.1). NCBI lineage: Eukaryota > Metazoa > Chordata > Mammalia > Artiodactyla > Bovidae > Cephalophus > Cephalophus harveyi. Next base: position 87,453 of record SJYT01050097.1, on the reverse strand, counting down.
TAAAAACTACTAAAAAGTAGTCTGATCTCTAGATCACCTTCTCTACTCTATGACCCTTCTCATCCCCACTACAGAAGCAGGTGGGGGGGGGAAGAGCTCCCTCCATCCAGAAGAGAACACTGGCTGAAGGAAGGAGTGCCTTGCCCCAAACCATGACTAATAGACCATGTGCATACTGCCTTCCTGATGGGAGAGGCCCTTGGCGTCTTCTCCCACTCAGCAGCAAATACCTTGGTGGCTTGGTTTTCTCTCCTGGCTGGACATTGGAAATGTTTTATTTGAATAATATGTTTAGTCTAAGAAGAAAGACCTAAAAGTACTAACCTCAGAGATTCCCTGGTAATCATCTCAACCCCATCACCCTGTCGTGAAGCTCACGGTTTACACACCCCACTCCTGCACTCATTGCTGAAGAGGTTTACCATCCCACTTGAAGAATGCACTTACCATGGAAGATAGAGACCAAAACAAAGAGAAAAGCATACCACGAGAAAACAGCGAATATGCAGAGAAAGGAAAACTCTTAAAAAGTTAATATCATTACAGAGGTAAAACTTCATGGCAAATGTGAACTTGGATCAGAATGCTCAAACAAATGTTCAGAGGATAAAAACAAGATCTGGAGTTAAAATCTGAGGATCTTTCCCCAAAATATCGAAAGATGAAATACAGTGAAGAAAAGAAAATTAGAAGTCCAATTAAAAAAGTAAGCATTCAATGACAAAACTTTCCCAAAGAGAAAATTGAGAGGAAGAAATATCAAAGAAATAATGCAACAAAAAGTATTTTTTAAAGCTTACCTCTTGCAGTCCTTTTCTCAGAAAGCTACTAGAGGATGTGTACAGAGAGTTATTCAGAAAAATTACATGGGTGTTGGAAATTCACAGCAGGAGAACGATGAAAAGTATCCCCAGGATGATGGTGTAGGGTGTTCTCAGGATGATAGCTATGTGTCCCTGTCACCAGTCCCTGCTGAAAAAGGTCAGAAGACTCCAAGGGTGACTTCTTCAGGAATACAAAGTTGGTGAGTACCTTACCTGTCTGAATATCTTCAGAGTAGACCTAAACAAATAGTTATTTGCTGTTGAATGACTCATAGAAAACTAAACAGTTGAAACAAGTTGTAACTCCAGGAAAAACAAAGACTTGTGCAGGAAAGGAATTTCAGTGTATCACTTAGCTATGAGTAATGATGACATAGTCACTAATGTAAACACTCGATGTAATCAGAAATGAAGATACTGAAGGCATGGGAAATAGGAAGTGTTGCTGTGTATTGTGATGCGGGGAGGAGAGGGGGAGAGGAGAAAAAATTCTTCTATATCTGAGGGCTAACTCAGAAAATAGAGCTGTATGTTCTTTAGAGGGATTGTGTGATAGTAAACTATTTCAGTCATTCAGGCCTGACAGTATTCTGCTTTTTACCTTTTCTGTGTCCTCCTGGTAAGTGAAGTCTCTTTCTCTGTTCCTTGATTCTGGATTGAGCCTGCTAGCTTGCTTTGGGATTTTTGCAGAGGAGATGTAGATAGAGGCATGAATGTGCCTCTGCTGTTGGGTTTGCCGTTTGTTGAAACCGTTGTCCTAGGGAAGGCACAGTCTGCTCGCTGTCTCTCCAGTGTGGCCTGTAGTGTGAGACCCATGGATCAGAACGGCCACAGCCAACCTACAATCCTGCAGGTTACGGCACAGTCAGCCTCAGCCATCCCACCACTGTGTGTGAGAAAGAAGTCGATTGCTGTGTGCTACTGAGATTTGTGTATTTGTTAATCCCCGGTGGCTCAAACGGTAAAGAATCTGCCTGCAGCGCAGGAGACCTGTGTTCGATCCCAGGGTAAGGAAGATCCCCTGGAGGAGGTGATGACAACCCACTTCGGTATTCTCGCCTGGAGAATCCCCATGGACAGAGGAGCCTGGCGGACTACAGTCCATGGGGTCACAAAGACTTGGACTAAGCACGGCACACAGTAGTTGACTTGTTACACATGGAAATGAATATTAGAGGCTTCAACTGAAAGAAGGAAAAGTGATTGCCTGTGGTGAAGACAAAGTAGAGCAAAGGGGGTGAGGTTGACTTTTTCATAACAAATCTTGTAGAGATAGTTGGTTCTTTGAACTATGTACTTTGATAACTGAAGTCTATGAACTAAAAATTTAGAAAACAAAACAGATGACATGATTTTGTACTTGGAGTTTGTAGAGGAAATCTAGCGGATGGACAAATGATCAAGGCAGTCAGGGTGCTAGTAATAAAATTTTCTATGCCTTCAACCATAGTCTGCCTGTTGATGAAGGACAGTCTAGAAAAATGAGCATTAACTAATCAAGAACCAGTGGAGGTTTTGCAGGATTGGATGCCTCATTCAGGGTCACTGGGAGAGGAGAGTAAGAGAAATGATGGTTGGAAGTTCCAGTCAGACTGGATTATGAAATGGAAAGTTTCAGAGGAGTCTCAGCTGAAGGTAAAAATAAAGTTCTCCACAATAGGAATTAGTTGTTCAAGTGAAAATAAATTCTAGCAAGGAAATGGCTAGAATGTTTAAAGTTTGTGCACGTGGACCTTGGATTCAGCCAGTATAATGTCAGTAATTTGAGTCAAATGGAAGTCTGACCCCTCATGTCTGCAATGGCAGAGCCTATGAAGTAGTGATAGAGGACAGTATTATGGAGACTGGAAGGTCTGTCGAGATGGTGTGCATTTTGGAGGGACAGAGGGTTTGCACAGAAAGAGAAGTGTAAGGGTCTGGAATGTTAATCCTGCCTGCGAGGCCTGAAGCCAGTGGAGGCTGGGAAAATCAGGAGAAAGCACTTGAGAGTGATGGTGAGAAATGGGTGTTCTTTCATATCTAGGAGGCGAAGGCTCTATTAAGTAATGAATTTGCAGCAAAACAGGATGGTACAGGGGAAAGGGCAGCTTTCTAGGGTGATGGTCCATGGAGACTGACTGAGCAGCACGAGAGGTATATTGCAAGCTGTTGGACAGTAGTCACTTAACTACTACAGAGAAAAGATGGAAAAAGGATATACACATAACAAAAGCTGCCAACTGTATGTGACTTATAGAATGAAGCGAAATGAGAAGAGACTATGTTTGTCATTGTCACAGTGAGAATAAAATTATTCCTTAAACCTTTATTATCCCCATTTTATCTTTATTCTTCCAGTTTCACTGCCAGTGTGTCTTCCATTTTTCTTAACAGAAACTAAGTGTGAGGAAAGTAGAAGGAAAAGGTTGTACACAATTTCAGAGTTACCCCCGGTATCAGTACAGAAAGCATAGAACTCTATATAGCCATTAGATATTACTGAATAGCTATTGCTGAATAACTAATTTTTAAACCTTGATTTGGGGCTCCCTGGTGGCTCAGATAGTGAAGAATCTGCCTGCAGTGTGGGAGACCTGGGTTTGATCTCTGGCTCGTGAAGATCCCCTGGGAGAAGGGAATGGCAATCCACTCCAGTTTTCCTGCCTGCAGAATTCTGTTGGCAGAGGAGCCTGGCAGGTCACAAAGAGTTGGACACGACTGAAAGACTACCACTTTCAGTTTCACTTTCAAACCTTAATTTGTACGTGCTGTGCTTAGTCACTCAGTCATGTCTGACTCTTTGCGACCCCATGGACTGTAGCCTGCCAGGCTCCTCTGTCCATGGGGTTCTCCGGCAAGATTACTGGAGTGGGTTGCCATGCCCTCCTCCAGGGGATCTTCCCAACCCAGGGATTGAACCCAGGACTCCCACATTGTAGGTGGATTCTTTACTGTCTGAGCCACTAGGGAAGCCCTTAATTGGTATGGTTAACTATATTATAGCCCCTAACTATCTAGACTTTATCAAGGAATAACCATAGACGAGACACTATGCCAGACACCCCACATGGCTATTCTAGTTCTTTTCAGTAGCTTTTATTCTCTATTTCTGAAAATGGAAGAAGCTTGAGGGACAGACTTGTTTAAGTATTTTCTCCCCAGTCAGATAACTTCTTAGAAGGACAGAGTTGGAACCCAAATCTGTTTGACTTCAACATCAATGCTCCTAACCACTTGGCAACAATGCATCAAGGTCAGTCAAGTACACATATACTTTCATTAATTAAGCAGACCCCCATCGATGAACTTGTTATGAATCTGAATGCACAGTTTGCAAATGGCTTTAAATTACTGCTAGAAAAAAGTAAGAACAGAAACAAACTGAGGAGTAATAGCCCATGTTTATCATGATGCTAACCAGATTTAATATTTTATAGTAGACATATTATTTTTAGATTTGCATGCTCAGAGCTTTAAATGCTCTGCAACTTAATTATTACCAGGACATGAGATTGATTTGCTGAAAGCATTAAATATATATGTTTGGAAACAAAATCTTAACTCTTGAAAGCATATATTTCTTGAGAATATAGCAATTATGTTGCATATTACATTATACTACATAAATACTGTATAAAGTTTTTTTTCCAGTAAGAGCAAGGACCATTTGCATGTGTCAAGGGTGAAAATTAAACCTTCATATTAACCTTGTCCCTTAGTCTTTGTTCTTAGAGGCAAACAGGTTCTCCTGAGACCTTCTGAAGGGATGCAAATTCATTCTTAACCCTTTATTTTCCATCTGTAGGCATCCATTCTGAGGAACTACAATTCCCTCTGTTACCTGTTTTGTCACTCTGCCTCCTGCATAGCAATCACCTTGAGACTGTTCCTTCCTGCTCTCCTAGCAATTCTCTTTTTTCCTCACCTATTAGAATATCTTGCTTTCTGCATCCTATGTCTTCCCTTTTCTCACTGTGCTCCCCAAGTTTGTGGAGCACCATCACCTGAGAAAGAGCATGTGGGGAGCTTCTGCTTTCCCAGGAGTGTAAGGAACTTAGAAATGATCACCCTATCCTAACAGTACAAAGCTAAACAAACTGAAAAATAAAAGACGTCTCTTAAATCTAACAGAGAAGTGAGATAACAGGACAGATTGGTGTCCTGAAAGAGGCAAACACAGTGGAGTAGGAAATGGCAACCCACTCCAGTATTCTTGTCTGGGAAATCCCATGGACAAAGGAACCAGGCAGGCTACAGTCCATAGGGTTGCAAAGAGACACAAGTGAAGTGACTTAGCACTCACACTCACGGTGGTTCTGTGTTTAGATTTTGAGAAACATCCATATTGTTTTCTATAGTAGCTATACCAATTTACATTCCTGTGTACAACACACAAACGTTCTCTTTTTGCTACATCCTTACCAGCAGTTTGTAATTTGTGATCTTTTTGGTGATAGCCATTCTGACAAGTGTGAGGTGATATCTCATTCTGGTTTTGTTTTGCATTTCTCTGATCAGCAATGCTGAGCCTCTTTCCTGTGCCTGTTGATTACTTATAGGTTTTGTCTTGAAAAGTGTCTCTCCAGGTCTTCAGCCTATTTTTTTAAAAAAATTGAGTTGTTTGAATTTTTGATGGTTTATATGAGCTGGTTATATGTTTTGGATATTAACCTTTTATCAGTCACATCGTTTGCAGGTATTTTCTCCCATTCAGGAGGTTGTCATTTAATTTTGTCAAATGTTTGCTTTGCTGTCCAAAAGCTTTTAAGTTTAAGTAGGTCCAATTTATTTGTTTTTGTTTCCTTGCATTAGGAGGTAGAGCAAAAAAAAAAAAAAAACAACAACAAAAACAACAACCCCCAAAGCTTTCACAATTTATGTGAAAGAGTGTTCCTATGTTTTCTTCTAGAGGTTTTTTGGTTTCCGGTCTTACATTTAAGACTTTAATACGTTTTGAGTATTTTTATATATGGTATAAGGAAATGTTCTAGTTTTACTCATCTACATGTAACTGACTAGTTTTCCTTACACCACTAGTTGCAGAGACTGTGTTTTCTCCATTGTATATTATTGTCTTCTTTGGTGTCAATTAAATGATGGTGACAGCCTATCACTATCATTATTTCTGGGCTCTCTGTTCTGTTCTTTTAAACTAGGTGTTTGTTTTCATGCCAGTACCATGTTGGTTTTTTTTTTTCTTTCTTTCCTTTTTTTTTTTTTTACCATAGCTGTGTAATATAGTTTGAAATCAAGGTGTATGATACCTCCAGCATTGCCCTTCTTTCTCATCGTTGTTTTGGCTATTCAGAGTCTTTTGTGTTCCCATAGGAGTTTTAAAACTATTTGTTCTTTCTTTGAACAGTGGCATTGGTATTTTGTTAGGGATTGCATTGAACCTGAGATTTTGATAGTCCACATCATCACCAACTCTGGATATTGTCAGTGTTCTGGATTTTAGCCATTCTAATAGATGTATAGTGATATCTCATTGTTCTTTTAATTCACATTTTCATACAGAATTCATTGCTGGTGATAATGTAAAATGGCACATCCATTTGGGAAGACAATTTGACAGTTTCTTACAAAACTAAACATATTCTTAGCATATGATACAGCAGTTGCACTTCTTTGTATTTACTGAAATAAGGGAAAATTTGTATCTATACAAAAGCCTACACTTCAGTATTTGTACCTGCTTTATTCATAGTCACCAAAACTTGGGAGCAACCAAGATTTCCTTATACACACATACACTGTGGTACTTCCAGATAATGAAATATTCCAGTTTAGTTCAGTCAGTCAGTCGTGTCTGACTCTCTGAATCGCAGCATGCCAGGCCTCCATGAGGTGGCCAAAGTACTGCAGTTTCAGCTTTAGCATCATTCCTTCCAAAGAACTCCCAGGGATGATCTCCTTTCAGATGGATTGACTGGATCTTCTTGCAGTCCGAAGGACTCTCAAGAGTCTTCTCCAACACCACAGTTCAAAAGCATCAATTCTTTGGTGCTCAGCTTTCTTCACAGTCCAACTCTCACATCCATACATGACCACTGGAAAAACCATAGCCTGACTAAACAGACATTTGTTGGCAAAGTAATGTCTCTGCTTTTATCCAGTGCTAAAAAATAATTCAAGTCATGAAAGACATGGAAGCACTTTTAATATATATTCCAGGTGAGATAGACCAGTCTGAGCAGACCACATACTATTAGATTCCAGATATGTGACTTCTGGAAAAGACAAAACTGTAGATACAGGAAAAAGTTAATTAGTTGCACGGGATTGGGAGAACAGAGGAGGATGAATGGGAGAACAGAGGAGGATGAATAGGAGAACAAAGAATTTTTAATGCAGTGAAGATATCGTATATGTTACCATTGTGGTGGATACATAGCACTATACACTTGTTACAATGTGTAGAATGTGAAACGCTAAGAGTGAACCCTAATGTAAACTGTTGACTTCGGTATTATCTGTGTGTTTATGTAGGTTCAGTGCACTGCTCTGGTGTAAGATTTTGTTAGCGAGGGAGCCTATATGTATGTGGGGCTGGCAGTAAATGGGAACTAGCTGTACTTTCTGCTCAATTTTGCTCTGAACCTAAAACTCAAAAAAAGGTAGCCTGTTAAGAAACCTAGATTGAAAAAAGTACATAGGAACTAAAATTCTACTGAGACTTTCAGTGTTTCTGTAAGTCCATATTCTGCCTTCAGACAGGATATTTAGCTTTTATGATTTTATATTGACAATCACTATCTTCTGAATTATGAAGAAACTGTTCCACTATTTATCTGATTTTCATTGTTGGCTGTTAAGTAGTCTTGTCCAGTTTGGATTCCTGCTTCTTTACAAGAGACTTTTTGTTTTTGTTCATTGGATTTAGTGTATTTTCATCTATTGGCGTCTATATTCTGTAAGATTGTTTAAATTTGGGGACTCGTTCTTTATTACTGCAATTAAAAATTATTTGGTTATTTGCTTCTCCAGACCTTTTAGTTCTGCTGATTTTTATTAACATATTGGACTTTGACTCACTGTGTTTTTCTGTTTTCTACTTTCTAAATATTATCCTTATTTTATGAGTATAAACACTATCATTCTGGGACTGTTAAATCTTTGTTGACTGTGTAGTTTCTAGTTTCTCCAAAACATTTTTTGCCATTTTGACCTTATCTTTCATGTTAGTCTTACCTTGCATTTCAATTATATCTGGCTTTTCTGTTCATGTGTATATGTTGGTGATTGGTTGTACTTTGTGAGTTTTATGGTGGGGGGGTGGCTGTTGATTGTGAATTTCATTCTAAGGTGACTGGGCTGGACAGTAAATAGTGTGCCAAGGGGTTATGCCTGAGGAGAATATTCAGCTCAGTCCAGTCTCTCAGTCATGTTCAACTCTTTGTGACCCCATGGACTGTAGCACGCCAGGCCTCCCAGTCCATCACCACCTCTTGGAGTCCACTCAAACTCATGTCCATTGAGTCAGTGATGCCATCCAACCATCTCATCCTCTGTCGTCCTCTTCTCCTCCTGCCTTCAGTCTTTCCCAGCATCAGGGTCTTTTCAAATGAGTCAGTTCTTCACATCAGGTGGCCAAAGTATTGGAGTTTCAGCTTCAGTATCAGTCCTTCCGATGAATATTCAGGACTGATCTCCTTCAGAATGGACTGGTTGGATCTCCTTGCAGTCCAAGGGACTCTCAAGAGTCTTCTCCAACACCACAGTTCAAAAGCATTAATTCTTCAGCACTCAGCTTTCTTTATAGTCCGTCACATCTGTACATGACTACTGGAAAAACTATAGCTTTGACTGGACAGACCTTTGTTAACAAAGTAATGTCTCTGCTTTTTAATATACTGTCTAGGTTGGTCATAACTTTTCTTCCAAGGAGCAAGAGTCTTTTAATTTCATGGCTGTCATCACCATCTGCAGTGATTTTGGAGCCCAAGAAAATAAAAAGTCTGTCACTGTTTTCATTGTTTCCCCATCTATTTGCCATGAAGTGATGGGACCAGATGCCATGATCTTCGTTTTCTGAATGTTGAGCTTTAAGCCAGCTTTTTCACTCTCTTCTTTCACTTTCATCAAGAGGCTCTTCAGTTCTTCTTCGCTTTCTGCCATAAAGATGGTATCATTTGCATATCTGAGGTTATTGATAGTGTTATGCCCAAGTCACGAAATCTCTCAATGACCACCAGGGAGCCTGCATCCGATGCAAAAGCAAGAGATTTTATTACCAAGCTCGAGCTGGGGCTCCCGCCGTCACTGACACAGCAGCTAAGGAGAGGAGCCACGAACTCTGGGTTTCATTGCTTATATAGGGTATTCTCGCATGAAAAATGTTACCTTCTGTGGAAGGGTTAGGTGTTGGGTTCTGCTTGGTTCCCATTTCCCGGGCTTAATTCGAATTTGCTGGGCAGGTCATAAGTCACGAATGTAAAGTCAGGAGATCCTGATCTGGGATCTGATTGGCTCACAGGTGGTGGGGTGAGGTCAGGGGATTTCCAAAGACTCTTTCCTCAGAACTCTAAAATGGAGTCTTTTTTTTAACAAAATGGGGTGGCTTAGGTTCTTCAATAGGAGAATATTATTAATACTATCTTGGCCTCCAGGTTTAGGGAGGCAGAGGATCCTCAGCATCTGCATATTTGTGTGTTTTTCATGTGATCAGTGATAACACTTTGGCCCCCAGGCTGGCTAATGTCCACATTTTGTGCAGCTACACCTTAATTAACTTGGTGGTGGTTTAGTTGCTTAGTCGTGTCCGACTCTTTGAGACCCCATCGACTGTAGCCCGCCAGGCTCCTCTGTCCATGGGATTCTCCAGGCAAGGATACTGGAGTGGGTTGCCATTTCCTTCTCCAGGGGATCTTCCCGACCCAGGAATTGAACCCGGGTCTCCTGCATTGCAGGCAGATGATTTACCAACTGAACTTACTTGATTAAAATCTACCATCTTGCTGGTTGCTTTATTTTTGTTCCTTTTCTTTTTCCTGCCTGCCTTTGTATTAATTTCTCATTTTATGATTCCCTTTTATTCCTATTGACTTCTTACTCTTACCTTATAAAGCATTTGTCTAGTGATTACCTTGAGTTTAGAATTTGATGAGCAACCAATAGTGGGTTGGTAAAGAAAAGCCTGAATGGGGTATTAACTCATGTTTTGTTTGTATTTCCCAGAGGTTCTATATTCTCCTAGTTGCCTCTATTCAGTATTTATAGTTTGTTGAAAATTTTTAGGAGATTTTATCTTACTGTCTGTATGGGACCCGATGTTTCTTCCTTTTGTGTTCTGCTGTAGGTGAGCTGGTGATGACATCTTCTGCTTCTTGGGGGAGGCATGCCTTTTCTTAGATTTAGTGCTACTCAGTCATCCTGTGACCTCAGCTCTGATGGTTTCAAGAAAAAGTTCAGTTTGCGTAGTTTATCTGCTTTTTTCTTTTGTTTTTCAAATGAGCATGACTTTTGCTAGCTTTTCATATCCTAGGCAGTAGAAATCATCATCTACGTTCTTGAGAAACAAATTCAGATTTTAATTTGTCATAAAGTATGCACTTTTTTGAGGTAACCATAGAAGTAAGGTTTAATGCAAAAACATTACCAAAACCCCATGTTTGAGACTCCATGGACTATACAGTCTATGGAATTCTCTAGGCCAAAATACTGGAGTGGATAGTCTTTCCCTTCTCCAGGGGATCTTCCCAACCCAGGGATAGAACCCAGATCTTCTGCTTTGCAGGCAGATTCTTTACCAACTGAGGCACTGGGGAAGCCAAAGAATACTGAAGTGGGTAGCCTGTCCTTTCATCAGATCTTCCCAACCCAGGAATCAAATTGGGGTCTCCTGCATTGCAGGCAGATTCTTTACCAACTGAGCTATCAGGGAAGCCCCCAAACCCCATAAATAGTTGTAAAATTATTCTATACAGTGAATGACTGATTCAGAGTATTTCTGCTAAGATCGCTCAGTTTCTGTTTTCGGTGTATATTTTGGAAGTATCTGATCCGTCATTTTGTTTCCTACTGGCTCTGTTGATTGGAGTCCTGAAGACTTCTTACACTTTGTAAGCTGTTGCCATTCTTGGTTGGTGCATCATGTGACTGGCAGGAGCACAGCACCAAGTACTTCTCATTCCTGAGATGGGAAGAAAGAAGCTGTTTTTCTCAGTATGCACTTTGTGAGCACTTTTAAGGCTGTCCATGAATATGTTCAGTATCCTGCATCTGGAAAGAGAGGCAGGAAAAGGGTTATTGGTAGTCTTCTTTGGGGTTTAGAGAGAGAGAGAGAAGGGAAAGTCACTCAGTCGTATCCAGTTCTTTGTGACCCCATGGACTGTACAGTCCATGGAGTTCTCTAGGCCAGAATACTGGAGTGGGTAGCCTTTCCCTTTTCCAGGGGACCTTCTCAACCCAGGGATCGAACCCAGGCCTCATGCATTGCAGGCGGATTCTTTACCAGCTGAGCCACCAGGGAAGCCCATTTGAGTGACTTTCACTTCGCTTTGGGATTTAACAAAAAATAGCTATTCTTACTGTAGATTGGCCTTACTTGCATACTACTAGATGAGATTGTGTAGATGTTGGCATTATTAATAGAATGTGGAGATTTTGTTGTTGTTGTTTAGGCGCTAAGTCTTGTCCAGCTTTTTGCCACCCCATGGACTGCAGTACGCCAGGCTTCTCTGTCCTTCACAACCTCCCAAAGTTTGCTTAGATTCATATGCATTGAGTTGGTGATGCTATCTAACCATCCCATCTTATACTGCTTCCTTCTTCTTTTGCCTTCAGTCTTTTTCAGCATCAGGATCTTTTCCAATGAGTCAGCCCTTCGCATCAGGTGGCCAAAGTATTGGAGCATCAGCAACAACCCTTCTGATGAAAATTAGGGTTGATTTCCTATAGGATTGACTGGTTTGATCTTGCAGTCCAAGGGACTCTCAAGAGTCTTCTACAGTACCACAATTCAAAAGCATCAATTCTTTAGTACTTAGCCTTCTTTATGGTCCAACTTTCACATCTGTACATGACTGCTTGTCGGGATCTAGCCCCTGCAGGATTTAGGGGAACCTGAAGGAAAAATGGTGTCAGCGGATGATTTAGAGAGAGATAAGGAAAAAATATTGTAGATAAGAAAATAGAGGCGAGAAAGAGGCTGATATTTCTTGGTTTACATAGAAAGCTAATAAAGTCTTAGAAGCCCAGGCAGAAAAGTGAACGCAGAGAGCCCCTGTGTTTTAAGGGATCAGCCTGAAAAACAAAGTAAGAGAGAAATAAAGAGGAAGAAAAACATGGGTGACCAAGCTACTTCGAGAGAGGCCCAATAGCTTTATTTTTAAAGGTACTTTTATACCTTGTCTTATACATAGAGGGAAATGAAAGATGCAAAGTCATACAGAGTCAGCCCAAACATTACATCTGTTTTGTCTTTATCAAAACCAGGATTTTTTTTTTGCAAACCTTTCCCATAGACAATGTTGTGTACATTATCTTCTGGCCTTGGAGGCCTGTGGACATTTTATGACCCTCTTTTGATAAAGGCTTTTCAACCAGAAAACTTATTTTCCCTTGAAATGTTTTTTCTTTATATTTCTAATCTATGTCAGCCTCAGAAAGTATTAAACAAGTTACATTTCTCCTGGAGCAAAGGTGCAATGAGTTACAAGAAAGAACCAATTAGCTCAAAGGTCTGATGTGGTTTATTTCAAGGCTACACTTGTTTTTCTTACTTTCCAACTATGTTAACTAATGCACTCCCAGGTGCACAGTGGATAAGAGACATGGGAACTTAGCAACAAGCATTGGCCCAGTAATGAAGTCCTACGCCAGCACTACTCTGATAACTTTTAACTCTTTAAAAGGCTCTATGTTTTAGGCTTTCCGTGCCTCTCATAGTTGGGAGGCTGTAAATAATCATATGCATAGCTGTTAAGAGTCTGGATATACCTGCCAAGCAAACTAAAATGCTAACAAAGAGATTTTGATTAAAAATATTTCTCTCATGTCCAAGAGACTTATTAGCTATAGCCCTAAGTTAATTTTCTCCAAAAAAGTCAAAAATAGCCCACTGTTAATGTCAAAAGAATTGGTAAAAGTCATAAAATAATAAAACAGACAGATTCTGGTTTTGAAGTAGATGCTCAAAAAAGCCTGGAGAGCCCCTTAAATTCTGAAGCCTTGCTTAACAGTTCTCTTCTACATGACCTTGTCATGGGTGAGATCTCCCGTGGTGGCTCCCAACAACTACTGGAAAAAATAATAGCTTTTACTATAAGGACCTTTATTGGCAAAGTGATGTCTCTGCTTTTTAACATGCTGTCTAGGTTTGTCATGTCTTTCCTCCCAAGGAGCAAGCTTCTTTTAATTCCATGGCTGTGGTCACCATCTGCAGTGATTTTGGAGCCCAAGAAAATAAATGTGTCACTTCTTCTACTTTTCCCCCCTCTATTTGCCATGAAGTGATGGGACCAGATGCCATGATTTTAGTTTTTTTGAATGTTGAGTTTCAGGCCAGATTTTCACTCTCCTCTTTCACTCTCATCAAGAGGCTCTTCAGTTCCTCTTTGCTTTCTGACATTAGAGTGGTATTATCTGCATATCTGAGGTTGTTGATATTTCTCCTTGCCGTCTTGATTAGAGCCTTTGCTTCATCCAACCAAGCATTTAACATGATGTACTTTGCATATAAGTTAAATAAGCAGGTGACAATATTCAGCCTTGACGTACTCCTTTCCGATTTGGACTGCTCTGTTGTTCCATGTCCAGTTGTTTCTGTTGCTTCTTGACCCATATACAGGTTTCTCAGGAGTTTACTAAACCATAATTTACTTGTATGTAGCTACAGGTATGACCTCAATCAAATATCTTATGATTATATAGTGGAAGTGACAAATAGAGTCAATGGATTAGATGAGGTAGACAAAGTGCCTGAAGAACTATGAATGGAGGTTCGGGATTGTACAAGAGGCAGTGACCAAGACCATCCCCAAGAAAAAGAAATGCAAAAGGCAAAATGGTTGTCTGACGAGGCCTTACAAATAGCTGAGAAAGAAGGGAAGCTAAAGGCAACAGAGAAAAGGAAAGACATACCTATTTGAATGCAGAGTTCCAAAGAATAGCAAGGAGAGATAAGAAAGCTTTCCTCAATGATCAGTGCAAAGAAATAGAGGAAAACATAGGACAGGAAACACTAGAGACCTCTTCAAGAAAATTAGAGATACCAAGGGAACATTTCAAGCAAAGATTGGCCCAATAAAGGACAGAAATGGTATGGACCTAACAGAAGCAGAAGATATTAAGAAGAAGTGGTAAAAATACATAGAACTATATAAAAAATATCTTCATGACTGGATAACCACAATGGTGTGATCACTCTCTTAGAGCCAGATATCCTGGAATGAAAAGTCAAGTGGGCCTTAGGAAGCATCACTATGAACAAAGCTATTAGGGGTGATAGAATTCCAGTTGAGCTATTTCAAAACCTAAAAGATGATGCCATGTAAGTGCTGCACTCAATATGCCAGCAAATGTGGAAAACTCAGCAGTGGCCACAGGACTGGAAAAGGTCAGTTTTCATTCCAATCCCAAAGAAAGGCAATGCCAAAGAATGCTCAAACTACCGCACAATTGCACTTATCTCACCCACTAGCAAAGTAATGCTCAAAATTCTCCAAACCAGGCTTTAACACTACATGAACTGTGAACTTCCAGATATTCAAGCTGGCTTTAGAAAAGGCAGAGGAACCAAAGATCAAATTTCCAACATCCGTTGGAACATTGAAAAAGCAAGAGAGTTCCAGAAAAAACATCTATGTCTGCTTTATTGACTATGCCAAACCCTTTGACTGTGTGGATCACAACAAACTGTGGAAAATTCTGAGAGAGATGGGAACACCAGACCACCTGACCTGCCTCCTGAGAAATCTGTATGCAGGTCGAGAAGCAACAGTTAGAACTGTACATTCAACAACAGACTGGTTTCAAATCAGGAAAGGAGTACATTAAGGCTATATATTGTCACCCTGCTTATTTATCTTATATGCAGAGTGCATTATGCGAAACGCTGGGCTGGATGAAGCACAAGCTGGAATCAAGATTGCTAGGAGAAATATCAATAACCCCAGATATGCAGATGACAGCACCCTTATGGCAGAAAGTGAAGAAGAATTAAAGAGTCTCTTGATGAAAGTGAAAGAGGAGGGTGAAAAAGTTGGCTTAAAACTCAACATTCAGAAAACGAAGATCATGGCATCTGGTTCCACAGTATCATGGCAAATAGATGAGGAAACAGTGGAAACAGTGACAGACTTTATTTTCTATGCAGATGGTGACTGCAGCCATGAAATTAAAAACCCTTGCTCTTTGGAAGGAAAGTTATGACCAACCTAGACAGCATATTCAAAAGCAGAGACATTACTTTGCCAACAAAGGTCTGTCTAGTCAAAGCTATGGTTTTTCCAGTAGTCATGTATGGATATGAGAGTTGGACTCTAAACAAAGCTGAGTGCTGAAGAATTGATGCTTTTGAACTGTGGTGTTGGAGAAGACTCTTGAGAGTCCCTTGGACTGCAAGGAGATCCAACCAGTCCATCCTTAAGGAAATCAGTCCTGAATATTTGTAGGAAGGACTGTTGCTGAAGCTGAAACACCAATACTTTGGCCACTTGATGGGAAGAACTGACTCATTGGAAAGGACTCTGATGCTGGGGAAGATTGAAGGCAGGAGGAGAAGGGGATGACAGGATGAGATGGTTGGATGACATCACCGAGTGGATGGACATGAGTTTGAGTAAGCTCTGGGAGTTTGTGATTGACAAACTCTATGGCACGTTGCAGTCCATAGGGTCACAAAGAGTTGAACATGACTGAGCTGCTGAACTGAAGTGTTGATAATACTATATTAAAGATGAAATTTCTTTAATTTCTTCAATGTCATATTATATATTGGGCATATCATGACATTTCTTAAAAATGTCATGTTATGTTGTTTATAAGAATAGAGGTTTAAACTGAAACAGTTCTGGTTAATTTGGGACTCTATATGTACCTGATGGTATATTTTCTTGTCATATTAACTTCACAAATCATTAAAATGTAGAGTTTGTAATTTCCAATAAAATAAAAATTGGCAAACTGTTCTAAATGTCATATTCATATTATTGCCTTCCTGAAGTCTCTCTTATATGGATATGCTCTTGTGTGTGTGTGTTATTTGCTCAGTCATGTCTGACTGTGACCCCATGGACCGTAGTCTGCCAATTTCCTCTGAACATGGGATTCTCCAGGCATGAATACTAGAGTGGGTTCCTTTTTCCTTCTCCAGGGGATCTCCCAATGTAGGGATTGAACCCTGGTCTCCTGCATTGCAGGCAGATTCTTTACTATCTGAACCACCAGGTAAGTCATGGTTGTGCTGTTGGTAAAATGCAAATCCAGCAGATGTCTGCAATGTCTGTATCCTTGAGTTTTATTCAGTCTTTATTTTATTTTTCAAAAATATTTATTTATCTGTGCCAAGGCTTAGTTGCAGTATGTGGGATCTAGTTCCCTGACCAGGGATTGAACTCAGCGCACCTGCATTGGGAGTGTGGAGTCTTAGCCACTGAACCACCAGGGAAGTCCCTATTCAGTCTTTAGAATGAGATGAGAGACCATTTCGTCTAACGGGGCTTCTCTAGTACCCTTACGTAGAATTAAATACTGTATCTCCTGGTCTACTTGTAAATATTCTGCTAATGCTCCGTCTATCACATTGTTACAAAATATTTGTTATAAATCAGCTTCCTCTTTTAAACCTGAGTTCTTTGAAAACACAGAACATGTCTCATTTATCTTTATATGCTGGTACTTAAAAGAAACCTTGGACATGATAGGTACCTAGTGACCATTATTTAATTGCATTATGTTGGTCATTTGGATGGTTCTTGCTAAAATATTAAAAAATATTATTTATATTTTACTAAATCTGATAGGCATTCACTTTTTTTTCCCTCATAATGAAAGACTGATATAGTATCATGTTCAGAATCAAAATATATCCTCTAAAAAGATCTGTTGTTATTTAAAATAGCAATAAGAAAGCTGTGGCCTGCCAGTGTTTTGGTATAAATATAATAGATTTGGGGTTTTATGGATAGATATGACTTCCCTGGTGTCTCAGACGGTAAAACATCTGTCTACAATGTGGGAGACCCGGGTTTAGTCCCTGGGTTGGGAAGATCCCCTGGAGAAGGAAATGGCAATTCACTCCAGTACTATTGCCTGGAAAATCTCATGGACAGAGGCGCCTGGTAGGCTACAGTCCGTGGGGTTGCAAAGAGTCAGACACGACTGAGTGACTTCACTATGGATAGGTATATTTGTTAAATGAAGTTCTGATATGGTAATCCTCAGTCATACCTTTAGGCATTTTACAAACATGTTTGGAAATGTAGCTTTTGAGCAAAGGAAATAAAGTATTGTATTTATCTGACACCTGAGCTCAGACAGTAAAGAATCTTCCTGCAAAGTCGGAGATCCAGGTTCAGTCTTTGGGTTGGGGAGATCTCTTGGAGAAGGGAATGGCTACCCACTCCAGTATTCTTGCCTGGAGATTCCAATGGACAGAGGAGCCTGGTGGGTTACAGTCTATGAGGTCTCAAAGAGTTGGAAATGACTGAGCAACTTTCACTGAAACTATTCAGGAAGTTAAAAACATGATTGCAACATTTCTGGTTTCTATTGGTTTCATTTGGCTTTGAGAGCATGAAGAAGATTAATCTAACTTGATTAATCAATAGCTAATTAAAGAGTTTGTGAATTCTCTAGGCTCTTCTATATGCAGTTGATTATGAAATTGAAAGATTATTTAATAGTATATTAAATTAAATAATATAATTAAATAAATTATATTAATATTTTAACTTCTTAATTCTTTTTTCTTCATACCCAGTGTAGTGACTATGACTTGGAATTTGGAACTGAGTGTTTGCATTTGGCTCTAAAATACACTCATATCAAAGCAAAACTTGTGGAAGGATCCCCTGACCTCTGGAAGGTAAGGAAGTTGGTACTTAGCTCTGTGTTGATGTGTCATTCCTGAAGACATACTCTGCAAGTACTGACACTTTCCAGGTGCTTTAGAAAATAGAGAAGTTTAAAAACATTTGGCTTCATATTGAAACAGTATTTCCAGGAATAAAAGTATGTGTGTACATATACATTAAATGTGTTAAAGAGGTCTCAGTGGGTTTTCTGATCCATCAAATTATGGTATTATTTCTGTTGCTCGGTTGCAAGAAAATTCATGTTGGGATAGTTTACTCAAACAGATCCCATTTAGCCAGTAGGATTGTTTTGTTCACAACTTTTGTGTATGTTCATGGTGTGTAATGTTTTACTGTGTAGCCCTACTGTCACCTGTATTGAGGGCGCCACTCTGCTTCTCACAGCAACAACATTTCCTCTCGGTCCCTAGGATGGTAGCTCCAACTTAATGTGTTATTGAAACATATCTGCAGTAGTTTTGACCCAGTAGGCTTGGTGCCTGGAAGAACTCGCCACCTCCAAAAGGCATTGTGCTCTTTCCTGTGGTCAGGCTTGACTGATTTCATGACAGACTTCTTTCTTTAGGAGGAATGAAGTGGTTGTAGCATTATCATACTGCATGTTCCTGTTGAGGCTGGAGTGCTTTACAGCACGACTCTCCTGGTTTCATTGGGTAGAAATGTGGTAAACTGAACAGTGTATTCTGAAATAGAATTGTAGGGTCATATCATAATTTTGAATAAGTACTGCTCCTTTGGAAATATTGGAAGAAATCTTTATAAAGCAGCTATCTAAATCTGGCTAGTAAACGTTCATCCTAATTCTGAGCTAATATGAATCCAAAAGCGTATTTCTTCATTGACATAAAAACAAAAAGAAGCCCAATCATGTGATGGGCCTTGCTGCGTGCTAAGATTGTCTCATACATATTTAAATTGTTACAAGATTACAGGATATTGACATGCCTGATATATTGCCTGGTGGAGAAAATTAATGCAGTATTATTGCTCTTTTAAGGGTTTCCAAATGTCATTAATCCATCAGGTCAACATTTTATTAGTTTTGTTTATTTTTTTCTGTATGTGACAGATGGTGATACACATATTCATTGGATTTGAGTAATTACCAATTAGGTGTTTTGTGCAAGATCCTGACTCACATCACTACAGATCTGCTAAACTTACTTTACAGGCTATGGTAAAAATAAATAAGTGAAACCTCAAGACATTTATTGCTACTAACATGTCAACACCCTCTGGACTCTTTGCTCATTGTTTTGAGGGGGCTGTGTTATTATCTGTTTCTCATGGGTATTCTGAGCCTTATTTAAATGTGTGAAGCACCCTCAGGTCTTCAGGTAGAAAGAAAGCTCTTTGAATTTTCCACGCGAACTCCACAGATGTACTTCAGTGTCTTTTGCATTAAATCTCAAATTTCACTGCTTCCAGCAGCAACACCGAAGCACAGCTTTAGTCCTCACACCTTGGAGCTTGCTTCCGTTGTATGTGCGACAAATGTCATCATGCACTGAGTGGAAGCTGGCCTTTCCAAGTGCTTCTCTTCATTCCCTTGCTGAGTCATTTCACACGTGGTGCTGGGGGTTGAATTGTGTCCCGCTTCCCCCTAGAAGTGGCTCATTAGAAAAGACCCTGATGGTGGTGAAGACTGAGGGCTGAAGGAGAAGGGGGTGACAGATCATGCGATGGTTGGATGGCATCACTGATGCAGGGGACCTGAGTTTGAGCAAGCTCTGGGAGTTGGTGATGGACGGGGTAGCTGGGTGTGCTGCAGTCCATGGGGTTGCAAAGAATTGGACATGACTGAGCAACTGAACTGATAGCCAATAGGAAAATGTAGACCAAAAAAGAAAGAGATAATTTAGCAATGTCATACTTGATTTTAATAGATTGGTTGACTGCTTGAGGAACTTTCCATTTGTCATACAAGTCAGCTATTACATTAGTTCTGAATTGTAAGATACAGATTTTGGGCCAGGGTGGTTTACCTGCCGTGGATCTAGACGTAACAGGGAAACCTATTTGGGTAAAAGTGCTGTGAACCACTTAGCTGAACAGTTTTTGCACAAGTTTAGTTCGGAGATAATCTGGAGAAAAATTGTCCAAATTATCGATATGAAAAGGTATTAATTATTTCTCAAAGTGGGTTTTGAGACACTGATATCATATCATCTGAGCACTTGAATGATAAGCTCCTAAGACCTTAGAGTACTTACTAATAGATTTAATTATTTACTCTGTTCTTCAGTTCTGTGATGAAGGAAAAGCAGTTCTGCAGTGCAATGCATCTGACATGTTCTGTACCTGGGCTCACTGCATGTGGTCTGAGAACTATCTGCTGTAGGACCATGGCAGGTTATATACAAGGAATAGGTTATAACTGGAAAGAGGCTGTGTGTTCTTAAGCAAAGATCATGAGTTTTCTTACATTCATGATGGTAGCCTCCAGGCTGTCTCTGTCAGTCATGTATTAGTAAAAATATTAAAAAGGTGAGCCTTATCTGAGGGTACACAGATAAACTCAGTTCAGAAGACCCTCACTGTGAACTGGTCTTTGAGAATCATCTCATTTCAACTGAACATGCAATTTGGTAATTTTTCAAATATATTCTTTTCCTTATTTCCTCCCACAAAAAACCTTACTATTAAACAATAATTCTAATACTTGTATTTAAATGCTACCACATTTTCTTTGATATGATACTTATACTAATAAGACTTTGGTAACAACTGCCACACAACATCTAAATTTACTTAAGGATTTAAAAACAGATCTTCAAGCATTTGTAGAAGCAAAATATATTTTTTTCTGAATAAACTGATGTTGTTATAATTTAAAACTTGTCAGTGTTGTGTGTTTATGGTTTCTCCAAAATCAAGAATTTCCTCGGGGGCATTATTTTATTGCTTTAACATTCCTTTCTACTCTGTTAAATCTAATGAAGTTTATCTGTCCTCTAGGTGACCTACAAACGAGATCTGTACGCAGCTGAATCGATTATTAAGGGTATGTTTGGCCTTGTGACTGTCAGTTCCTGTGTTTCAAAACCGTAAGCTAGTTCAGAATTTCTCATGACATTTTAAAGACCTGACTTCTCAGAAGTATAAATCTTGTAGACCAGGGAGGTCTGTGATTTGTTTTTTTTTTTTTGAAAAATAATTACCTTTATTTTATTTCCTGCTTTGAAATATCACTTATTATGACTTATGTTGGGGCTTCCCTGGTAACTCAGACAGTAAAGAATCTGCCTGCAATGTGGGAGACCTGGGTTCAGTCCCTGGGTTGGGAAGATCCCCTGGAGAAGGAAATGACAACCCTCCCCAGTATTCTTGCCTGGAGAATTCCATAGACAGAGGAGCCTGGCGGGCGGCAGTCTGTGGGGTCGCAGAGTCGGACATGACTGAGCGACTGTCCTACATGCTTTATGTTACATTGGGTTAACTTTTATGAAGGAAATATTTTATTAATTGGGGCTTCCCTGGTAACTCAGACAGTAAAGAATCTGCCTGCAATGTGGGAGACCTGGGTTCA
Organism: Cephalophus harveyi; assembly: GCA_006410635.1. NCBI lineage: Eukaryota > Metazoa > Chordata > Mammalia > Artiodactyla > Bovidae > Cephalophus > Cephalophus harveyi. The sequence continues at coordinate 66,082 of SJYT01050097.1, read as the reverse complement.
GTCCCTGGGTTGGGAAGATCCCCTGGAGAAGGAAATGACAACCCTCCCCAGTATTCTTGCCTGGAGAATTCCATAGACAGAGGAGCCTGGCGGGCGGCAGTCTGTGGGGTCGCAGAGTCGGACATGACTGAGCGACTATCCTACATGCTTTATGTTACATTGGTTTAACTTTTATGAAGGAAATATTTTATTAATCTGAGAAAAGTAGGTGACATTGACATTTTAGAAGTGAAAACTGACATTTTAATTTGTAAATGTATTTTGTTTTTATTCAGAAAACTATCTCCTCTCAACACTTGCCAACACATTACATTAGACAGCATCTTTTGCCTGAGAAAAATTTTTCTGAAAAAGAGAAATTGGTCTGAATGATCTTTAGTTCCTTTTAGTTTTGACAATGACTGTGATTCTGCTTTGTGATTTTAGGTATTATATATGTAATAATCCTTTTCTCATTTTTTTCATCTCTCTTAAGAGCTCAGTTGCACAGAAGTGGTTTATTTCATAATCAATAAATATTTATTAAATTTGCTTGACACTGTGCTAGGAATGTAATGATGATGCACGAGATGCGTTCATTCTGTATTTTTGCAGCCTCCACAGTTTACATCACAATTTCTTAAACTTGGCATTACTGGCCTCTTGGGCCAGGTACTTCTTTGTTCAGGGAACTGTTTCTGGCATCATAGTAGTTGCATGATCTCTACTTAATAGATGCCAGCGGCACTCTACCCTCCCTCCCTTCCCCCGCTGTGACCATCAGTGGTCTCTGGACGGCACTGTTGTTGCTGTTGTGTATGTGTGTATATGGTCCTAGCCAAAATCAGAGGGGCCCACCCCCAATACTGAAGCAAGTGTGGTACTTCACAATCTGTTTGTAATTTACTCCTTCAAAATTAGATTAAGGACAGATACTGACTGAGATGTGACCTTGATTGAAGTTGGGAAAAAAAAAAACATTGAGTGGGAATTGTGAATGGAACATTTTTTTTAAAATCTTATTTTACGCAAAGCGTATTTAGCAATCATCTGGCTTCACATTCAGAAAACTGAAATCTCTTCTCTGTGTGTGACATTCTGTATTTGTATTTTATCTTTATATTTTTTTGTGCCTTGACAGTATTGTGTTTCAAACTATTAATATAATGATTTGGGCATCTGTGTGTATGCATCTGTGTGTATGTATAGATGATCTATAGCTATAAATCAAAATGTTGACATATATTTACATATGAGTCAGGCAATGTATAAACATGACTCTGGAGAAGTTGCCTAAACCATGATGTAGTTGGTTATATTCTCAACAGAAGGAAATTAAAAACTTAGTTTGGTTTCTTTACAAATTCTTATCTCTAGTACCTAGGTAAAATGGAACTGATCTATTTTGCAAGAAGTTGGTAAATGGTTCGTGAGGATTCTACACATTTTAATACTTTGCCTGTATATTATTAATATCAAGAGCAGGCTTTATCATGTAAAAGCCTACATTTTAAGTATAATCGCAGAGGTTTTAGTTTTGGAAATTGTTTGCAGAGAGAAATTGTTTTATTTAGTTAACATGTTCTAGTATTCTACTTTTCCACCTTACTTGTCTCCTGAGAAACCTGTATGTGGTCATAAAGCAACAGTTAGAACCAGACATGGAACAATGGACTGGTTCAAAATTCGGAAGGGAGTACGATAAGGCTATATATTATCACCCTGCTTGTTTAACTTATATGCAGAATACACCATGCAAAATGGCAGGCTGGATAAATCACAAGCAGGAATCAAGATTGCAGGGAGAAATATCTATAACGTCAGATATGCAGATAATACCACCTTAATGGCAGAAGTGAGGAAGAACTAAAGAGCCTCTTGATGAGGGTGAAAGAGGAGAGGGAAAAAGCTGACTTAAAACTCAACATTCAAAGACGTTGGCATCTTTAAGATCATGGCATCTGGTCCCATCAGTTCAGTTCAGTTCAGTCGCTCAGTCATGTCTGACTCTTTGCAACCCCATGAACCACAGCACGCCAGGCCTCCCTGTCCATCACCAGCTCCCAGAGTCCACCCAAACCCATGTCCATTGAGTCTGTGATGCCATTCAACCATCTCATCCTCTGTCGTCCCCTTCTCCTCCTGCCCTCAATCTTTCCCAGCATCAGGGTCTTTTCAAATGAGTCAGCTCTTCCATCAGGTGGCCAACACTTCATGGCAAATAGAAGGGGGAAAAGTGGAAGCACTGACAGATTTTATTTTCTTGGGCTCCAAAATCACTGAAGACAGTAACTGCAGCCATGAAATTAAAAGACACTTACTTCTTGGAAGGAAAGCTATCACAAACTTAAACAGCATATTCAAAAGCAGAGACATCACCTTACTGACAAAGATCTGTCTAGTCAAAGCCATGGTTTTTCCAGTAGCGGTGTATGCATGTGAAAGTTTGACCATGAAGAAAGCTGCTGCTGCTGCTGCTAAGTCGCTTCAGTCGTGTCCGACTCTGTGCGACCCCATAGACGGCAGCCTACCGGGCTCCCCCGTCTCTGGGATTCTCCAGGCAAGAACACTGGAGTGGGTTGCCACTTCCTTCTCCAATGTATGAAAGTGAAAAGTGAAAGTGAAGTTGCTCAGTCATGCCGGACTTCGCAACCCCATGGACTGAAGAATTGATGATTTTGAATTGTGGTGTTGAAGCAGACTCTTGAGAGTCCCTTGGACAGCAAGGGGATCACACTAGCCAATCCTAAAGGAAATCAACCCTGAATATTCATTGGAAGGACTGATGCTGAAGGTTCAATACTTTGGCTACCTGATGTAAAGAGCCGATTCTTTGGAAAAGACCCTGATCTTGGGAAAGACTGAGGGTAGGAGAAGGGGATGACAGAGAATGAGATGGTTGGATGGCATCACTGACTCAATGGACATGAGTTTGAGCAAACTCAGGGAGATAGTGAAGGACAGGGAAGCCTGGCATGCTGCAGTCCATGGAGCCACAAAGAGTCAGACCCGACTTAACAATTGAATGGCAATTCTCAGAGAAATTGATCTGTCTGTATATAAATAGATAAATTATAGAACAGTCTCCTTATATTCTTTAAGATTTGCATTTCTAATAATTTTCCAAGAGATTCTGATGTTGCTTGTACACTTTGAGGACCACTGCTAAGGGCCTTCTTACTCTCTTTGGGTTTCTAGACAAGTAGAGTTTTGATTACCAGAGATCTTGAATACGAAACGTCTGGCCCTGCCACATTAATTCACAATCTGCGTTTTAACAAAAACTCTGGCCCATTAGTTTGTAAGTTAATTTCCAAAAGCGTTCTACTAGTCTGTTCTCCAGTCATTCAGAGTTGATTTTTTTTTTAAATAATCTTTATTGTATTTAGAACTTCAGATCTTACCACACTGTCAGTTTCAAATGTTGGCTCACCTGAGATTTCTACCTGCCTTTATGACTTGTGTTAACATTGTTTCTGAGGCCTCATAGTAGAAATACATCTGAGTATGCTGCTGCTACTGCTGCTAAGTCGCTTCAGTAGTGTCTGACTCTGTACGACCCCATAGACGGCAGCCCACCAGGCTCCCCCATCCCTGGGATTCTCCAGGCAAGAACACTGGAGTGGGTTGCCATTTCCTTCTCCAAAGCATGAAAGTGAAAAAGTCAAAGTGAAGTTGCTAATGTATGCGACTCTTCGCGACCCCATGGACTGCAGCCTACCAGGCTCCTCCATCCATGGGATTTTCCAGGCAAGAGTACCGGAGTGGGGTGCCATTGCCTTCTCCCTGCTGCTGCTGAGTATAGGAGGAGGGAAACTTAGATTTTTTTAAAAAAAATTCTAAAGTACAATATGGTTTATAGCGGACTACCCATTTTACCTGTTGCCTTTCCATGTCAGTGTTCAAAGTATTTTTCGAGGTACTTGTAGAACACAACATTTATTGGGTACTGACTTTGTGCAAGGCATTGTTTAAAGCTTTTTATATGTATTATCTCTTGCTTCTCCAAGAACTCAATGTTGTAAGTAATGTGGTTATTTCCACTGGTCAGATTTTCTTTTTTGAAATTCTTGGGCTACATATATGTAGGAATTCTGATTACTGTGTATTTTTAGAAGCTACTGCTGTATGTCATACATTATATCACATCACCAGGATGATTTGGGACCTTACTGCGTAATGAAACTTTTATATAAGTCATCAGTATTTATGTTCAATGCAAGAAGGACCAGGAAGCCCCAGCCAGTTCAAGTTTAGGACTTATTTTTAAAAATAATTTGTTTATTTTTGGCTGTGCTGGGTCTTCATAGCTGTGTGGGCTTTTCTCTAGTTGTGGAGAGTGCAACGATGGGCTGTGGGCTTTGGGCTTCTCAGTGGGACTGTGGGCTGTGGGCTCCTCACTGGGGCTGTGGGCTGTGGGCTGTGGGCTGTGGGCTGTGGGCTTCTCACTGGGGCTGTGGGCTGTGGGCTTCTCACTGGGGCTGTGGGCTTCTCACTGGGGCTGTGGGCTGTGGGCTGTGGGCTCCTCACTGGGGCTGTGGGCTGTGGGCTGTGGGCTGTGGGCTGTGGGCTTCTCACTGGGGCTGTGGGCTGTGGGCTTCTCACTGGGGCTGTGGGCTTCTCACTGGGGCTGTGGGCTGTGGGCTGTGGGCTCCTCACTGGGGCTGTGGGCTGTGGGCTGTGGGCTGTGGGCTGTGGGCTTCTCACTGGGGCTGTGGGCTGTGGGCTGTGGGCTCCTCACTGGGGCTGTGGGCTTTGGGCTGTGGGCTTCTCACTGGGGCTGTGGGCTGTGGGCTTCTCACTGGGGCTGGGGGCTGTGGGCTGTGGGCTTCTCACTGGGGCTGGGGGCTGTGGGCTTCTCACTGGGGCTGTGGGCTGTGGGCTGTGGGCTGTGGGCTATGGGCTTCTCACTGGGGCTGTGGGGTATGGGCTGTGGGCTGTGGGCTATGGGCTGTGGGCTGTGGGCTGTGGGCTTCTCACCGCAGCGGCTTCTCTTGCTGTGGTTCCCAGGCTTGTGACGCATGGACTTTGTTGAGCAACGGCAAGTAGGGTTTTCCTGGAACAGAGATTGAATCCGTGTCTCCTGTATTGGCAGGCTGGTTCTTTACCACTGAGCTATGAGGGAAGCTCCTCAAGTTTAGGACTAATTTTGTCATCAAATTTATATATGACAGCAATTTTTAAAATGTTCAAGAACTTTCTGCATTTTAGCACTGACTGTTACTTTGTGTGACTCTCACTGAGATGTAATTTGGTGACGGTGGGAAGAATGTCTCTTCTCTTTCCTGTCCTCTAACACTGAGTTGAACCAAGTTTGCTGGTACTTTTCTTTAGAATCTAAGGACGTTAAATTACAGGGATAGCTGGCCCTCCCTTTCCACTTCATCCCACTCGTCCTGCTCCCGGAAGAGGCATAGTAAACTCCACTGTATCTCTTTTAAAATAGAGAGATAAACTATCTGAGTGTACGCACTTTTGTCAATGTTTAACACCAGAATGTCTTTAGCACTCATGCTAGGTGCTTCATAATATTACTTTCTGTAGGTGTTTTATAATGTTATTTCTTTTTTTTTTCTTTGTCATGCTGTTAATGTAGATATTATTGCTCCCAATTTTGTAGATGGGAAAACTGAAACTTAGTGAGACTAAGTACTTTCTTCCAGGTCACATAGTAAGAATGAGATCCACAATTGAATCCCAGTTCTCCCTTCAGCTTAGGCCTGACTCTATTCTGGGATGTGGCCACTTGGTACCTCTGAGTCAAGTACCTACTCACATTGACCACTAAAGTGGATACTGAATTCATTATCTCTCTCTGGTGGATATAGATTCCCTGGTGGCTCAGACATCAAGAATCTGTGTGCAGTGTGGGGACTTGGCTTTGATCCCTGGATTGGGAAGAACCCCTGAAGAAGGGAATGACATCCACTCCAGTATTCTTGCCTGGAGAATTCCATGGACAGAGGAGCCTGGAGGGGGTGGTCACAAAGAGTCAGACATGACTGAGCAACTAAAAAAAAATAATTGGTGGGTATAGCAAATGGTTTATAAAATCCAGCCTGCCAAATACAGGTTCTGTTGGGTTAAAATTTTATCTGTTGCTAGCCTGATAAAGAATGATCACCCAACTGAGACTAAAGATGTCTCCTAGTTCTGTGCTAAGCACACAGTAGTAGTCTAAGTGTGTGGGAAAAGCAGGTAATATTGAAATGGTAGATTTCTAGACATGACTAGAGAAAGAGTAAGTATTAAAATGCAAAATCAGAGTAACAGTTTCAGATTTGGGGACTGTTTCTTTCATTTTTAAATTCTGGTAAGTTAAACACCTATCACCAAGCCATACAGTTTTGCCTGTTCTAGGATGGAACATTTTTTCACTGTGGTATGAGTAGTTAGTATTTTGTAACTTGTCTTTCCTGTGCTGCTTTTTTTTCTTTTAACTTAATACCAATTATTACTGAAATAATATTCTGATGTAACTTTGGTGTTTTTCAGACTATAAAACATTTCTAGGATAAATGTCATAACTAGCAAGAGTATTTTTTACTCCTAGATTGACTAGCCACTGAAACAGCATGTAAATTTTGGTCCTTCTTAATTCTTGTTCAAGTTCGTCTTTTCAGTTTGGAAATTTTGGTGTAACTAACTTAAGGCAAGCTTTGATACTAAAATCTTCAAATTGTGATTTATAGCAAATCTCAGAATCTGACTTATGTTATTAGAGAAGTTTTATTTTTTAAGCTTAATTTATTTTACTGTCAGTGTCTTTATGTGGATTTCCATTAATAGTGAACTGTTCAATAATAGGAAACATATATAAGTAGTACTCTTACATTTCTTTTACAGTCTTTGACAGCATAGCATTGAAAAATGTATAGTGAATCACAAATTTACTTTTATTTAAAGCAGGCTCAGTTCAGTTCAGTTCAGTCACTCAGTCGTGTCCGACTCTGTGCGACCCCATGAATCGCAGCACACCAGGCCTCCCTGTACTTTCTGCCATAAGGGTGGTGTCATCTGCATATCTGAGGTTATTGATATTTCTCCCGGCAATCTTGATTCCAGCTTGTGTTTCTTCCAGTCCAGCGTTTCTCATGATGTACTCTGCATAGAAGTTAAAGAAGCAGGGTGACAATATACAGCCTTGACGTACTCCTTTTCCTATTTGGAACCAGTCTGTTGTTCCATGTCCAGTTCTAACTGTTGCTTCCTGACCTGTATATAGGTTTCTCAAGAGGCATGTCAGGTGGTCTGGTATTCCCATCTCTTTCAGAATTTTCCACCGTTTATTGTGATCCACACAGTCAAAGGCTTTGGCATAGTCAATAAAGCAGAAATAGATTTAAAGCAAAGCATTTTTAATACTCCTTCTGAGGTAGAGAATTGGATTTGGTCATTGTTCTTTAATTTTAACTCTCTTAGGCTTCTATTGTGTGTGAAATTTAAAATATGAACTTTTCTAGGGATTAGTGTGGTTAATAGGTAGATTAACTGATAGGTTTAAACAGTTATTTAAAGAGATATTGTACTTTTGTCACACAAGCTGGTTGAGTCCACCAAGCCTGCTCTACCTGCTCAGACCTACTCAAACTATTAAAGTGATTATAGCAGTAACGTATTTTATCTAGATTTGCATATACCAGGCAAATAGTCCCAAACCCACACTTTATTGAATAGACTGACCATATCAAGGCAAAAGTTTCAATATGCTAAAATTTTCTAGGATGGAAAACCCCTATGGGATTTCTGACTAAAAGACTGCATTTATTTTCTACCGTCATCCTTGATCACATCTTTTAATATTTTTTAAATTTGTGGCTGGAGTGTTTTAAAAATAATTTTGTTTTGTTCTCTCCTGATTATGATTATACAAGCCCAAGGAAGCTAGTGCTATAAAGAAGCCCTATAGTGTTTTATATAAAAGTGGAAAGAATAGATAAAATTGATAATCATTTCATGGCTAACTGACTTTAGTTAATATTACTTTAAATAGTAATATTCATATTTTTATGAACATTAATATTAATATCTATAAAAATTCACATCTTTTCCAAGCTATATAAGTTTTTCTACTTGCTAAGCACTGTATTTGAAAGGAAATTGATTTTTTGGAATTACAGTATCTCCTTTTCATTCAGAAATTTAGACTTTATTCTGAAAATAGATTTTTATTTTCAACATCATTGATGCAGATGATTTATTTCAATGTCAAGTATTTATGCACAGCCAAACTATAAATCCCCATATGCCTGCTTTTTTATGTTTCATACAGTTTTTTAAAGAAATCATGTAAGTTGGCAAGCAATTGAACTCTTTTGTGCTTATCCATTGAAAGTAGCTAAATATACTTTTAAATCGGCTCTGGGGCTGAAAGGAATATAGTCAAATTACATGTGAATAAAACTGATTCAGTGTTACTGAGATTAGGAAAACTCAGTGTCACAATGTGCACTTTATGTATATGGAGAAACTAACGTTTTTGTTTTTAAGTGATTCTTTATTATTTTCATTTACAATAATGACATTTCAAGTGCATAGTTACTTTCAAGTCTTTTCAACCAAATTGCAAAGATGAGAAACTTTAAATCAGTTTCCTCCATCTGTGATACGTCCTCATCAGGTTTTTCTTGCTAAATAGTCAGTGATGACACCATTTTATTATTAACCATGCTTTTTGGATAATGCAAAATGACAACTAAGATTTACATGGAAACTGTAATTTTTGATGTGTCTGGCTTTTGACAGTGATATTTCATTTTCCAAATTTTCACATTAATACCATAACTACTTTGTAAATAATACACTTTTTGTTCTTTACTGTCTTGAATAGTCCTGTGACTGTATCTTACGTGAATCTGTAAGGACACTGGCGTCAAGCTTTAATTAGCAAGAACAAGAAGTCTGCAGTATGATTTAATAGCAGTTTGTTTTCCTTTGAATTTGCTGGAAAAAATGTTAAGTTGGAAAGTTAAATATTTGGGTCAAGATTAGAGAAAGTGGAGTTTGCTTTTTTGTTTAACTTTATAATTTCCTTAACTTGTTATTAGCTCTGGCTAATTCAAGCATAAGCAAGTAAGTCTGTCATATTCAAAATCTAAGGTCACAATGAGGTATTAAGTGACTAGCTAAATAAGATTGATAACAGACAAAAGCCAGGCAGTTATGCCTAACTCTGATGTAGGTAGGAAAAAAAGAAATAAAAAAAAGCAAACATGATATTTGTGTTTTAATTAATAATACAATATATTTTATATATATCCTGATGAGTCACTAGCCTTAGAAAACTGCATTTTCTTTATATTTGCTACTCTTAATTAAGAAAGAATATATACTTTGAAAAGTATTGCATCATTTACTTGGAAAAAAGTAATATCCTTACATGTGAAAATGTGCAAGAGATAAGATGTCACACGTCTGCTCTTTATTTTCAGAAGCAAGGTAGGAAACTTCATTTGATATTCAGTGACTCACTTAAAAATATGGTTAAGATCTGATACAAAATGTCTTTAAAAAATCCACCTACATACTATTGTTCTCCAGTTAAAACATACACAGTTGACAAGAAAGCTAACTTTGAGGAGACTATTTTGACCTTTCAGCATGGGTCTCTGTGTTTTCTTTTGCCAGTCTGTATTTCCTGTCCCTGTTGTCCACTTGTCCTGTACTCATGACTTGGGGACTGCTTCTCCTTGCTGCCTGCCTCCTCCCTTTACTGTTCTAAACACTTCCTCTAGCAAGGTGTTCAGAGGAACCTCTGGCATCAATGTACAGGTGGAACTGACATGGCTATTTCACTGCACGGCAATGGTGATTCTGTTTAAGACTCCTTGAAAAATTTTCCATGTAAGACCAAAAGCAGTCTCTAAGATTGGCTTTTGGTTCAGTGGACTGAACAGGAGAACAGAAAATGACTGCCCTCATTTTGAATGGATTAGGGCTTGACATCTTTTGGAAATGACTATTTTGGGGTTTGATTTAGTTGTTTCTTACTTACCTGTGAACACTAAAATTTTGACTGAAGAGGTCAATATAGTGGATAAAGCCTGATGGAAATCATTATGTTAGATATTTCTAAGAAAATTGAAGGCTGACTTCTGGATCGTTTGTCCACTTGCTTATACAACTAATCTAGTATTCTCTCTTCACCACTGTGTTTGAAATTTTTTTGTAAAATACAAACACCATCCTGACCCACTTATGAGTCCCTATTCATGATTAATTAGTGGAAGCATATGTCTAGGTATTCCTTACTCTTTATGAATGTGTCAGTGGGTTTGTCATACAGTAAACAGGATTGATGGCTCAGTGGTAAAGAATCTGCCTGCCAATGCAAGAGATGCAGGTTTGATCCCTGGGTCAGGAAGATTTCCTGGAGAAAGAAATGACAACCCACTCCAATATTCTTGCCTGGGAAATCCCGTGGACAGAGGAGCCTGGCCAGTTACAATTGGTGGGGTCACAAAAGGAGCTGGACACAACTTAGAAACTGAACAACAATAACAATGGTGTAGGAAGCTCTGGATAGTAAAGATTTTATGTATTACTGTTTTATGAATTCGAAGACTCCAAATTGCACCTGTTATCTAACCCTTCAAGGAACACCTGATACTTTATATATACCAAGAGTTCTAATACTCAAGAGCAGTAAGAAGAATATTTAGAAGATGAGTATATTCAAAAGCAGAGACATTACTTTGCCAACAATGGTCTGTCTGGTCAAGGCTATGGTTTTTCCAGTGGTCATGTATGGATGTGAGAGTTGGACTGTGAAGAAAGCTGAGTGCCGAAGAATTGATGCTTTTGAACTGTGGTGTTGGAGAAGACTCTTGAGAGTCCCTTGGACTGCAGGGAGATCCAACCAGTCCATCCTAAAGGAGATCTGGGTGTTCATTGGAAGGGCCGATATTGAAGCTGAAACTCCAATACTTTGGCCACCTGATGTGGAGAGCTGACTCATTGGAAAAGACCCTGATGCTGGGAGGGATTGGAGGCAGGAGGAGAAGGGGACGACAGAGGATGAGATGGCTGGATGGCATCACCAACTCGATGGACATGAGTTTGGGTAAACTCTGGGAGTTGGTGATGGACAGGGAGGCCTGGCTTGCTGAGATTCATGGGGTTGCAAAGAGTCAGACATGACTGAGCAACTGAACTGAACTGATACTACAAATTAGATCTTGGCTAGCTTTGTAAGCTTTGAGATTCATATATTATGCCTCCTATATAGGACTTTAGTTAGAAAAGACATTGTATATGAATACATTTTGTTAAACTGTATATCCTATCCAAAGGGGGCTAAGTTCTAGTTTGCAAAGCACATTGAATTGGTGGATTGAAAGCTTTGAAGATATTCCACTACCACTTGATTGAAACTTGAGAGACTTTCAAAAGAGTTTGACAAATGAAGCTGTGATACATTGAAAAATTGGGCAAAATACATTTGCCCAATTGCCCCAAAATTGGTAAAAATACATTTACCAATTGAAATCGGGTAAATTCCAGATACCACGCCAGGAGTTCTTTGATGCACCTCCAGGGTGGAGGGTTGCTGCTGCTAAGTCGCTTCAGTCATGTCTGACTCTGTGCGACCCCATAGATGGCAGCCCACCAGGCTCCTCTGTCCATGGGATTTTCCAGGCAAGAGTACTGGAGTGAGTTGCCATTGCCTTCTCTGGGATGGAGGGTTGGAAATGTGTTAATGTTCTTCTCTGCTACTGTCAACTCCTGGGAGAACAAAGAGATAAACAGAGGCAGAGGAGGATCCTTTGCTAGACGGACCTTTATGTCTTTTTTTCACTTCCTCCTCTTGGAGTTAATAATATGTAGCTGTAGCACTCAAGGGTTCTGCACAAAGACAGATGACTTTCTGAGCTGTTTTCTCTATATTATATCATTATGTGAAGTGAATGTGAAATTCGCTCAGTCATCTCCGACTCTTTGCGACCCCATGGACTGTAGCCCTCCAGGCTCCTCTGTCCTTGGGATTCTCCAGGCAAGAATACTGGAGTGGGTAGCCATTCCTTTCTACAGGGAATCTTGTTGACCTAGGGGTTGAACCCAGGTCTTCTGCATTGAAGGCAAATTCTTTACTGTCTGAACCACCAGGGAAGCCCGTATATCATTATGAGCTTTGATTAATGCTTACTTGGATTTGGTATTTTTTGTTTGTTTGTTTGTTTTTGCTTTTATTTATTTTTTTTAAATGTTATTTTTACTTTATTTTACTTTACAATACCGCATTGGTTTTGCCATACATTGACATGAATCCACCATGGGTGTATACAATTGACAGTGTTGTCTTCTCTACTACATGTGACCTAGTGACCCAGCTGAGATTTTTATATTTATTTCTCTAAGCATCTGATTTAGGCTCCCCAGGTGACTCAGTGGTAAAGAATCTGCCTGCCACTGCAGGAGACACAAGATATGCAGGTTTGATCCCTGGGTCTCCTGACCCAGGCAGATCCCCTGGAGTAGGAAATGGCAACCCACTCCAATATTCTTGCCTGGAAAATTTCACGGACAGAAGACCCTGGTGGGTTGCAAAGAATCAGACCCAGCTGAGCCACTGAGCACACATGCCCACAAGCATCTGATTTAGGGTCCCACTGGAGACTCTTAACTCTTGCCTAATTAAGTGTGCACATGAGAGACAGTGTGACTTTGCTTTCAAAGTTTAAAGGCTTAGATGGTCTCTACTATTTTGGTATAAGGTGGACAGTGTTGTTAATCAGCTGTCACCCAGAACGTGGTCTTGTTATGAGATTAGGGAGGCATGTAGCCAGGCATTTCAGTTCTACCATGATTCATTGAGTCTAAGGTGGCGTTGCTTGTAAGAAGCAATGTTACTTTTATACCATTGAGAAAGAAAAGTGCAGGCAAAGTTCTGGTTCTGGATAAGATGGAGCAAGATCACTCCCCTCTGTTGCTCCTATTGAATGACACTGTAAAACTTGGTCAGAATACATAGAACAGCTGTTTCAGGCTTCAAAGTAAATAGTGAAGGTGGGTTAATGAATAAAACCTGAATTTGAAGTGCTGCCTAACTGGCAGTGAATTATGTCACAGTCTTCTGTGTCTTGATCTGGGTCCAGGGTAGCCCAAAATCCAGAAGTGGCAATTGATGTTAACAGAGCTCTGAGAAAAGAGAAGCAGGAAAGGAATTTCCCGGGGAGTGAAGATATCTCCCCTTTTTTCTTTGCTCTTACTCAGCAAGCGTTTCAGTGCCACACGGAATCATATGACAGTAGTAGCATTGACAAAGGGAAAAATGGGGACTCAGTTCAGTCGCTCAGTCGTGTCTGACTCTTTGCGACCCCATGAATCGCAGCACGCCAGGCCTCCCTGTTCATCACCATCTCCCAGAGTTCACTCAGACTCACGTCCATCGAGTCCGTGATGCCATCCAGCCATCTCATCCTCTGTCGTCCCCTTCTCCTCCTGCCCCCAATCCCTCCCAGCATCAGAGTCTTTTTCAGTGAGTCAACTCTTCACATGAGGTGGCCAGAGTACTGGAGCTTCAGCTTTAGCATCATTTCTTCCAAAGAAATCCCAGGGTTGATCTCCTTCAGAATGGGCTGGTTGGATCTCCTTGCAGTCCAAGGGACTCTCAAAAGTCTTCTCCAACACCACAGTTCAAAAGCATCAATTCTTCGGTGCTCAGCTTTCTTCACAGTCCAACTCTCACATCCATACACGACTACTGGAAAAACCATAGCCTTGACTAGACAGACCTTTGTTGGCACAGTAATGTCTCTGCTTTTTGATATGCTATCTAGGTTGGTCATAACTTTTCTTCCAAGGAGTAAGTGTCTTTTAATTTCATGGCCGCAGTCACCATCGAGCATCCTATTCCAATGCAAATACTCTAGAGAAAGGAAAACTTACTTTCACACAGGAAACTGTATGTAAACGTCTATAGCAGTTCTGTTCATAATCATCGGAAGTGTGGAGCAATGCAGATGTTCTTCAGTGGTTGAACTGATGAACTGGTACGAATCTATACAAATGGAATGCAATTCAAAGGAAAATCTATGAATTGTCCACTTATAACCTCAGAGGAATCATACTGAATGATAGAAACTGATCTCCAGAGGTTGTAATTTCGATGATTCCATTTATTATGATATTTTAAAAAATTTTATTTTATATTGGAGTATTGTTGATTAACAATGTTGTGTTAGTTTCAGGTGTATTGCAGGTGATTCGGTTACACAAATACAGGTATATATATATTTTAAAATCATTTTCCCATTTAGGTTATTACTGAATGTTGAACAGACTTCCCTGTACTCTACAGTAGGTCCTTTTTGGTTACCTATTTTGTTTTTTTATGGTTTTTAATATTTAAAGAATTATTGTATATTGGAATGTGATAGTGATAGTGATATTAAAGATGCCATGAGGGATTGAACTGCTTTGTATCCTGACTCTGGTGGTGGTTATGCAAATCTGTAATGTTAAAACTGCAGAAATGACAAGTGTACACACAAAACGGTAATTTTACTGTATGCTAATAGAAGTTAAGTGTGTCTTGATAAGGTCCTGATGATCAACAATGTTATGATGCCATCCCTATTCCAGAGAAGTTCTACAGAGGAAAAACAAAAGTTTTAGTTCATGAAATACAGTAATTCAGTAGTGAAAGTTTGCCAGTTGTTGCATTACAAGCTACAAGAGAAGACTTTGTATTCACCTCAGTGTGATGTCATTTTCTCTTACATTCTATTAGCCGGAATGTTTGGGAGATAAGGGGGTATGCCAAAAATTGCACAGAATCCTTTTTACTCCATGAACCTGTGAGACTGCCATTCATGTATTGTTTGAATTGAAAAAGTAAAAGATTAGGAAACTCCTGGGTAAAATGCTGAATTAGGGAATTACCTGGGTTGTATATCAGTTCTTTCAGCATGTGGGGTGATTGAGGGCCTTGACTCCACACCAGGTTGCTTGATTGGAATGCTGGCTCCTGCAGTTACTAGCTGTGTAATCTCAGGCAAGTCATTTGTATCATCATCTCTGAAGAGGCTAGGATGATTTTGCCAGCTATAGTTTGCTTAGAATTTAATATATGTTTATAATAATAATATGAGAATAATAATAATCCTCAATCACTCAGTGAGAAATAATCCACTGATTTGGCTGAGTTACTCTAGTCCTCAGTTGCTTTTTATATTAAAGGAGGCTAATATTTTCTGTTTACTAGGAATATTGCATTGATTCATCAGAACTTATAGGACTCTAAGATATTTTGAGATCTTAAAGCTTCATGCTTTGTAAATAAAAATACCATTGCTCTTCTCTTTTCATGTTATTGGCAGTTTTTTTCTAAGTTAAATTTTTTTTAAGTTTACTGATTGCTTTAACAGTGTGTTTTAGACCCTTTTGTACTATTATGTGCTATACTGAAGACCGTATTTTGTCCCTTGATCATCTATAAATATACTTTTTGAATGAATAGAAGTACAGATGAGAATAGTCTAAGGTAATTTTTTTTCTATTTTGTAAAACTTTTTATTGTCAAATAACCCACAGACAGAAACCTAAACCAAACCAATCTGTAACTTAAAGAATAATGCACATGTTTGCGTAAAGTCACTCAAATCAAGAAGAGAACTTTGTACCCACTGCACAAAAGCCTTTTCCTCTGTTTTACACAGTTGTAGTGGCAATCCAGATTTTGTAGCAAACTCCTAATATTTCTTTTAACATTTATCACTCATATGTACATCCATAGAGTCTATGGTTTGGTTGTGATAATTTCTAAAGTGACATTTAAAATCTCAGTCTACAGGTTCCCTATCCCTTTATTTTGCTTACACTTTGTCTTTTTCTTGACTTAGGCCATTTGACTTGTAGTGCTTCTCTTTTGAATTTTGATGAGTGCATATTTATGCATGATATAGTTCTGTATGTTTTTCTGTCGTCTACAAAATCATAACTGGACTTAGAAGCTTGACCAGACTTAGTTTCATCTTTTTGTTTGCAAGACTAGGGGCGGTGTGAGTTTTTTGTTGGGACACCTAATGTCTGGTTGCTCTGTAGTGTGTTGATAGCAGCATAGCTACTCATTGCTTGTATTTGCTAATAGATTCGGAAAGTGAAAGTATTAGTCGCTCAGTCATGTCCAGCTCTTTGCGACCCCATGAACTGTAGCTCACCAGGCTCCTCTCTGTCCATGGAATTTTCCAGGCAAGAATCCTGGAGTGAGTTGCTATTCCTTTCTTCAGGGGATCCTCCCAACCCAGGGATCAAACCTGGGTCTCCCGTGTTGCAGGCATCTTCTTTCCCATCTGAGCCAGGTTTGAGGGGGCCTGCAAAATCATGAAATATATTTTAATTCTATTAATTAGTTTTCAGGCATTAGTTGAATTATTTTCACAAAGAAACACTTCTATCTACTGTTCAGTTATCCAGTGGTACAGTTTCTATGACAAAAGTAAATGCTTGATTATTTTCCTTTATTGGTTTATCATAACTCTAAAGTTAGCAATTATTTTATGAATAGCATTTTTACATGAAGATGAAATATTTCATGAGTTCATAGTGATACTTCAGTACTGAAAGTGAAAGTGAAGTCACTCAGTTGAGTCCGACTCTTTGCGACCCCATAGACTGTAGCCTACCAGGCTTCTCTGTCCATAGGATTTTCCAGGTAAGAGTACTGGGGTGGGTTGCCATTTCCTTCTCCAGGAGATCTTCCTGACCCAGGGATTGAACCCGCGTCTCCTGCATTGTAGGCAGACGCTTTACAATCTGAGCCAACAGGGAAGTGTACCCACCGGGGAAGTCACTTCAGTATTAAGTTGTATCTGATTTCTAGCATGTTGAGAATCATGGTTCTCAAAGCTAGAGGGAATAATAGAATATTATATAAATACTCATTTGTTTTAATGAACTGTACACACCCTAGGTCTCAAAGTGCCAATATTAATGTTATAAACCAATATTTTCTCCATAAAATTTAAACAATTTTTTCCTACATGTACTGTCCCCAGTTACTCTATTGCATTTTTTTTACAATGTATGTTTTCTGATTATATAGCTGTTATACACTGTACAGTTTTAACTTGAACTCTTATACAGTTGCAGTTCTGCTATAACTGTTTTACACTGTTCATCAATAATTTTGTTCATGTCTCTCTAGACTTAGTTCTATCTTAAGCATGAGCTCTTGTACATTTCTTGGGAAAGCTCCCTGGGAAAATTTAACTCACATTAATAACTGCTTGTGCTTTATTCTTGAAAGTTAGTTTTACTGAATATAAAATCCTTGGCTCATGTATTTTTCCTGGCATAACTTAAGTGTGTTTCTCTGTGTTTTTCTTGTATAAAATCCTATGATTATCTCATTTTATTTCCTTATCTGTTTGTTCTTTTTGCCTGTGTGCCCAAGGGAATTATTTTTTATAAGTCTATTAATTTTGCTAGAAAATGTCTTCATATTGATTTTTATTGGTAGTTTTTGTAGATATTGATATGTAATATACTTGCGTGTGTATAGGTGTTATGTGTAGTTTTTAGTAATGTCTTTTTTTCATAGAAATTATTATGTTTATGTTGGATCATCTTTACCTAACTTTAATATTTATTACTTTATATTGAATGTTTACTAAAAAAATTATTGTTACATTTTTCTCTTAAAGTATTATTGGTTAGTTTTATACTTGCGTCACTTTCTAATGTGGTCTTCGTTTCTTAAATAATCTTTTCTTCTATTTTGCATTCTTTCCTGAGTTCTGCAACTTAATTTGAGTCTATTAAATTCCAAATTAAGTGGTTCTTTCATGTTTGATTTCATTAGTAATGTTTTTTAGCTTGTTTTGAAATAGATTACAGTTTGGCTTGATTTGATAGGCACATCTTTCTGGCATGCTCATTATTTTTAGAGGTGTTATTCTGCTCCTTGTTTTCTTTTTGCTTATAATAATTTTTTGTGGGCTTTGGTTTGGATATTTTCCCATTTTTTTGGATGTGAATTTCATTTTTCTTAAACTTGAAGATGAAGAAAGGTATCACAATAACTCAAAAAGCTTCCTCTTCTGTTGCTGTCTCATGGTGTCTACAAATAGGGAAAAGCAATTCTAGTATTTTTCTGACCCTATTCTTCTCTCATACTTTCATGTGGCTCTTCTCTCTCTCTCTTGACTTTGTTTCTGTCCTGTGTAATTTTGATTCCACTTCCAGTTCTCTTTTACTTGGACCCTGTGCTGGAGGGGGTCTCTGGTGTGTCAGTTTTCATAGTATGTATGCCGTTCCTTCAGACCTAACCAAGTTCTCTAGTATTGTGTATGCGTGCCAAGTTGCTTCAGTCGTTTCTGACTCTTTGTGACCCTATGGACTGTATATCCCCCAGGCTTCTTTGTCCATGGGATTCTCCAGGCAAAAATACTGAAGTGGATTGCCATTACCTCTTCCAGGGGATCTTCCCAACCCAGGGATTGAATTCACATCTTTTATGTCTCCTACATTGACAGGTGGATTCTTTACTAGCACCATTTCTCTTGTATTAACCCTATATGAAGTTATTTTATTGTATAAAACTCCTCCAGTTAGGGTGGCTATTGACTATCTATGGCAAACTTTAAGTTTTTTCTATTAATCCTATCTGTTAGACATCCTGTTTTTATTGATTCCTAGATGGTGTACAGTGTTTCAGGTCTTATATCGTTGTTGGTTCGTTTTGTTTGCATCATGAGGGTTATTTAGGTTACCTTTGTATCTAAGCTTATTGAAAATGTCCATGAGTTCGTGGTTTTACCATCCAATTTTGTTTTTATATTGGGATTCTTAAAAAGTATTCTTTGACTTTCATTGCCACTTTTCAAGAGTTCTCTTTTACTTTTCTCTTTTAAATAATTTTTTCTCTTGGTATTGGGCAAAATTTTGCAAATGAGATGTTTTTTCAAAAAGTTTCTCTTAATCATAAGTCACTTTCATGTGCATAATTGAATATTTTATACTTCTTTCCATATGGAAACTAGCAAATGTATGTATATTTGTGTATTATCAAATAGGAGAGAAAGTAATCTGTGTGTGTACCTACTCAGGTAAAAATGATTCTTAAGTGTTAAGCCTGCAAAACTTGGAGTTACATTATATTTAAGACATCTTCTTAAGGCTGACCTTATTTTTTAATTCTTATTCTAGAAAATAAAAATTTAAGATAAATATTTTATTTTGGCTTTTTGATAGGAATGTTTTTGTATTTAAAGTTATTTGTTTTGAAACAAAATTGTTGCATTAAAAAAAAACTTCTAAGTCTTACACATTTTACTCAGCATAATGCATTTGGTGTTAATCCAGACTGTTGCATTTATTGATAGATTATTGCTGCATTTGTATTCCTTTGTGTGGAGGTTTTATCCATTCACTCATCGAAGGACATCTGGGTTGTTTCCAGTGTTTAGTAGTTACTAATAGAGCTTCTGTAAGCATTCATGTATAGGTTTTGTGTGGACGTACACTTTCATTTCTCTGAGGTAAATACCCGAGAGTGGGATTACTAGGTTCATAGTTCAGTTCAGTTCAGTCACTCAGTTGTTTCTGACTCTGTAACCCCATGAACTGCAGCACGCCAGGCCTCCCTATCCATCATCAACTCCTGGAGTTTACTCAGACTCATGTCCCTTGAGTCAGTGATGCCATCAAACCATCTCATTCTCTGTCGTTCGCTTCTCCCGCCTTCAATCTTTCCCAGCATCAGGGTCTTTTCAAATGAGTCAGTTCTTCACATCAGATGACCAAAGTATTGGAGTTTCAGCTTCAGCATCAGTCCTTCCAATAAATATTCAGGAGTGATTTCCTTTAGGATGGATTGGTTGGATCTCCTTGCAGTCCAAGGCTCTCTCAAGAGTCTTCTCCAACACCACAGTTAACCCCGTAAACAGTATAAAAAGGTTCACGATAGGTATATGTTTATCTGTTTCAGGAACTGCCAGTTTTCCAAGGTGGCCAAATCATTTAGCATTCCCAACAGCAAGATTTTAGAGTCGAGTTGCTATGTGTTCTTGCCAGAACTTGGCATTGTCAGTATTCTTTTTCTCCAATATTTAATGGTGTTGACCATCTCTTCATGTACTTTTTTTTTTCTTTTTGTATCTTTCTTAAAAAAGTTATTTACTTTAATTGGAGGATAATTGCAATATTATGATGGTATTTGCCATACATGGGCATGAATCAGCCATGGGTGCACATGTGTCCCTCCATCCTGAACCCCCCTTCCACCTCCCTCCCCATCCCATCCCTCTGGGTTGTCCCAGAGCACCGACTTTGAATCCCCAGCTTCATGCAGGAACTTGCACTGGTCATCTATTTTACATACACGTTGCAATGCTATTCTGTCAAATCATCCCACCCTCGCCTTCTCCCACAGAGTCCAAAAGTCTTTTCTTTACATCTGTGTCTCTTTTGCTGCCTTGCATATGGGATCATCATTACTATCTTTCTAAATCCATATATATTCTCTATATATAATGCATTCCATATATATGTGTTAATATACTGTATTGGTGTTTCTCTTTCTGACTTACTTCACTCTGTATAATAGGCTCCATTTTCATCCACCTCATTAGAACTGACTCAGATGCATTCCTTTTTATAGTTGAGTAATATTCCATTGTGTATATGTACCACAACTTCCTTATCCATTCATCTGCCGATGGAGATCTAGGTTGCTTCCATGTCCTAGCTATTGTAAACAGTGCTGCAATGAACATTGGGGTACATGTGTTCTTTCAATTCTGGTTTCCTCAGTATATATGCCCAGCAATGGGATTGCTGGGTCATATGGCAGTTCTATTTCCAGTTTTTAAAGGAATCTCCACACTATTCTCCATAATGGCTATACCAGTTTTTCTTCTCACCAGCAGTGTAAGAGGGGTCCCTTTTCTTCACATCCTCTCCAGAATTTATTGTTTGTAGACTTTTTGATGGTGGCCATTCTGACAGGTATGAGATAATATTTCATTGTGGTTTTGATTTACATTTCTCTAATAATGAGTAAGGATGTTTGCTATGACCAGTGTGTTCTCTTGGCAATACTCAATTAGTCTTTGCCCTGCTTCATTCTATACTCCGAGGCCAAATTTGCCTGTTACTCCAGGTATTTCTTGACTTCCTACCTTTGCATTCCAGTCCCCTATAGTGAAAAAAACGTCATTTTTGGGTGTTAGTTCTAAGAGGTCTTGTTGGTCTTCACAGAATCATTCAACTTCAGCTTCTTCAGCATTACTGGTTGGGGCATAGACTTGGATAACTGTGATATTGAATGGTTTGCCTTGGAAACGAACAGAAATTATTATATCGTTTTTGAGACTGTATCCAGGTACTGCATTTTGAATTCTTTTGTTGACTATGATGGCTACTCTATTTCTTCTAAGAGATTCTTGCCCACAGTAGTAAAAGAATGGTCATCTGAGTTAAATTCACCCATTACAGTCCATTTTAGTTCACTGATTCCTAAAATGTCAGTGTTCACTCTTGTCATCTCCTATTTGACCACTTCCAATTTGCCTTTATTCATGGACCTAACATTCAAGGTTCTTATGCAATATTGCTCTTTATAGCATTGGACTTCACTTCCATCGTCAGTCATATCCACAACTGGGTGTTGTTTTTGTTTCAGCTCTGTCTCTTCATNTCTCCTATTTGACCACTTCCAATTTGCCTTTATTCATGGACCTAACATTCAAGGTTCTTATGCAATATTGCTCTTTATAGCATTGGACTTCACTTCCATCGTCAGTCATATCCACAACTGGGTGTTGTTTTTGTTTCAGCTCTATCTCTTCATTCTTTCAGGAGTTATTTCTCCACTGATCTCCAGTAGCATATTGGGCACCTACCGACCTGGGGAGTTCATCTTTCAGTGTCCTATCTTTTTGCCTTTTCATACTGTTCCTGGGTTCTCAAGGCAAGAATACTGAAGTGGTTTGCCATTCTCTTCTCCAGTGGACCACGTTTTGATGCTTTTGAACTGTGGTGTTGGAGACTCTTGAGAGTCCCTTGGACAGCAAGGAGATCCAACCAGTCCATCCTAAAGGGAATCAGTCCTGAATAGTCATTAAAAGCACTGATGCTGAAGCTGAAACTCCAGTACTTTGGCCATCTGATGTGAATAACTGACTCTTTTGAAAAGTCCCTGATGCGAAAAGATTGAAGGTAGGAGGAGAAGGGGATGACAGGGGATGAGATGGTTGGATGGCATCACTGACTCAATGGACATGAGTTTGAGTAAACTCCAGGAGTTGGTGATGGACAGAGAAGCCTGGTGTGCTCCAGTCCATGGGATCGCAAAGAGTCAGGTATGACTGAGCGACTAAACTAAACTGAACTGAATAATAAGTGATGTTTTGCATCTTTTCCTATGTTTGTTAGCCATCTGTATGTCTTCTTTGGAGAATGTCTGTTTAGTTCTTTGCCCCACTTTTTTATTGGGTTGCTCATTTTTCTGATATTCAACTGCATGATCTGCTTGTATATTTTGGGGGTTAATTCTTTGTCAGTTGTTTAATTTGCTGTTGTTTTCTCTCATTCTGAAAGCTTCCTTTTCACCCTGCTTATAGTTTCCTTCATTGTGCAAAAGCTTTTAAGTTTAATTAGGTCCCATTTGTTTATTTTTGTTTTTATTTCCATTAGCCTGGGTTGTGGGTCACAGAAGATCTTGATGTGATTAATGTCAGAGAGTGTTCTGCCTATGTTTTCCTCTAAGAGTTTTATAATTTCTGGCCTTACATTAGATCTTTAATCCATTTTGAGTTTATTTTTGTATATGGTGTTAGAAAGTGTTCTAGTTTCATTCTTTTACATGTGGCTGACCAGTTTTCCCAGCACCACTTCTTAAAGAAATTGTCTTTTCCCCATTGTATATTTTTGCCTCCTTTGTCAAAGATAAGGTGTCCACAGGTGTGTGGATTTATCTCTGGGCTTTGTATTTTGTTCCATTGATCTATATTTCTGTCTTTGTGTCTGTACCATACTGTCTTGATGACTAGCTTGGTAGTATAGTCTGAAGTCAAGAAGGTTGATTCCACCATTTCCATTCTTTCTCAATATTGCTTTGGCTCATCAAGTTTTCTGTTTCTATACAAATTGTGAAATTATTTGTTCTAGGTCAGTGAAAAATACTGTTGGTAGCTTGATAGGGATTGCACTGAATCTATACATTGCTTTGTGTTGTATACTCATTTTCACTGTATTGATTCTTCTAATCCACAAACATGGCATATTTCTCCATCTCTTTGTGTTGTCTTTGACTTCTCTCATCAATGTTTTCTATTTTTCTATATATAAGTCTTTTGTTTCTTTCAGTTAAGTTCAGTTGCTCAATTGTGTCTGACTCTTTGTGATCCCATGAATTACAGAGAGATTGGGTATGCTTATTATAATTATACATGCTAGATTGTGAGCCATATTTCAGTGTATTGAATATCACAACTCAAACGTAATGATACATGCCAAACAAATGGAAGAGATAGCTAAAAGGTGAAATAAAGTATTAACTGAATAGAGAACCCTTCTTCCATCCTCCATTCATGTGCACATTCACTCTAAGTAAAATTTCAAGTCTTCATTATCAGGCTTGATTTCTTTAAGGAGGCTGAAGTATTTCACAGAACCAAGCTACTTCAGAGACAGGGATCTCCAGAAGGTACATCAGGGCCATAGACAGTAATGGAAGAGACTTTTTCCCTTCTTCCCAACTCTTGTTGAAAAATAATTCATGCTATATACCGTGCTGAGAATAGTAAGGAATTTATAAGTAGGAAAGTTAGTCTTTCATTAGTTCCTTAGTTCATGAATGTCTTTCAGTTCAGTTCAGTTTTGTCGCTCAGTCATGTCTGACTCTCTGTGACCCCATGAATCACAGCATGCCAGGCCTCCCTGTCCATCACTAACTCCCAGAGTTCACTCAGACTCACGTCCATCGAGTCAGTGCTGCCATCCAGCCATCTCATCCTCTGTCATCCCCTTCTCCTCCTGCCCCCAATCCCTCCCAGAGTCTTTTCCAATGAGTCAACTCTTCTCATGAGGTGGCCAAAGTACTGGAGTTTCAGCTTTAGCATCATTCCTTCCAAAGAACACCCAGGACTGATCTCCTTTAGGATGGACTGGTTGGATCTCCTTGCAGTCCAAAGGACTCAAGAGTCTTCTCCAACATCACAATTCAAAAGCATCAATTCTTTTGTGCTCAACTTTCTTTATAGTCCAGCTCTCACATCCATACATGACTACTGGAAAAACCATAGCTTTGACTAGATGGTCTTTTGTTGGCAAAGTAATATCTCTGCTTTTGAATATGCTGTCTATGTTGGTCATAGCTTTCCTTCCAAGGAGTAAGCGTCTTTTAATTTCATGGCTGCAGTCACCATCTGCAGTGATTTTGGAGACCCCAAAAATAAACTCTGACACTGTTTCCCCTTCTATTTCCCATGAAGTGATAGGACCATATGCCATGATGTTAGTTTTCTGAATGTTGAGCTTTAAGCCAATTTTTTCACTCTCCTCTTTCACTTTCATCAAGAGGCTTTTTAGTTCCTTTTCACTTACTGCCATAAGGGTGGTGTCATCTGCATATCTGGGGTTATTGATATCTCTCTCAGCAATCCTGATTCCACCTTGTGTTTCTTCCAGTCCAGCGTTTCTCATGATGCATAGAAGTTAAATAAGCAGGGTGACAATATACAGCCTTGACGTACTGCTTTTCCTATTTGGAACCAATCTGTTGTTCCATGTCCAGTTCTAACTGTTGCTTCCTGACCTGCATATAGGTTTCTCAAGAGGCAGGTCAGGTGGTCTGGTATTCCCATCTTTTTCAGAATTTTCCACAGTTTATTGTGATCCACACAGTCAAAGGCTTTGGCATAGTCAATAAAGCAGAAATAGATGTTTTTCTAGAACTCTCTTGCTTTTCCCATGATCCAAAAGATGTTGGCAATTTGATCTCTGGTTCCTCTGCCTTTTCTAAAACCAGCTTGAACATCTGGAAGTTCACGGTTCATGTATTGCTGAAGCCTGGCTTGGAGAATTTTGAGCATTACTTTACTAGGGTGTGAGATGAGTGCAATTGTGAGGTAGTTGGAGCATTCTTTTGCATTGCCTTTCTTTGGGATTGGAATGAAAACTGACCTTGTCCAGTCCTGTGGCCACTGCTGAGTTTTCCACATTTGCTGGCATATTGAGTGCAGCACTTTCACAGCATCATCTTTCAGGATTTGAAATAGCTCAACTGGAATTCCATCACCTCCACTAGCTTTGTTTGTAGTGATGCTTTCTAAGGCCCACTTGACTTCACATTCCAGAATGTCTGGCTCTAGGCGAGTGATCACACCATTGTGGTTATCTGGGTTGTGAAGATCTTTTTTGTACAGTTCTTCTGTATATTCTTGCCACCTCTTCTTAATATCTTCTGCCTCTGTTATGTCCATACCATTTCTGTCCTTTATCGAGCCCATCTTTNCATCATGATTATCTGGGTCGTGAAGATCTTTTTTGTACAGTTCTTCTGTGTATTCTTGCCACCTCTTCTTAATATCTTCTGCTTCTGTTAGGTCCATACCATTTCTGTCCTTTATCGAGCCCATCTTTGCATGAAATGTTCCCTTGGTATCTCTAATTTTCTTGAAGAGATCTCTAGTCTTTCCCATTCTGTTGTTTTCCTCTATTTCTTTGCATTGATCGCTGAAGAAGGCTTTCTTATCTCTTCTTGCTATTCTTTGGAACTCTGCATTCAGATGCTTATATCTTTCCTTTTCTCATTTGTTTTTTGCTTCTCTTCTTTTCACAGCTATTTGTAAGGCCTCCCCACATAGCCATTTTGCTTTTTTGCATTTCTTTTCCATGGGGATGGTCTTAATCCCTGTCTCCTGTACAATGTCACAGATCTCCATCAATAGTTCATCAGGCACTCTATCTATCAGATCTAGTCCCTTACATCTATTTCTCACTTCCACTGTATAATCATAAGGGATTTGATTTAGGTCATACCTGAATAGTCTAGTGGTTTTCCCTAGGAAAATTTATTCCTAAGTATTTTATTCTTTTCATTGCAATGGTGAATGGGATTGTTTCCTTAATTTGTTTTTTTGTTGTTAGTGTATAGGAATACAAGGGATTTCTGTGTATTAATTTTATATCTTACAACTTTACTATATTCATTGATTAGTTCTAGTAATTTTCTGTTGGTATCTTTAGGATTTTCTATGTAGAGAATCATGTCATCTGCAAACAGCGAGAGTTTTACTTATTCTTTTCCAGTCTGGATTCCTTTCATTTCTGTTTCTTTTCTGATTTCTATGTCTAGGACTTCCAAAACTATGTTGTATTGTTGTGTGAGAGTGGACACTCTTGTCTTGTTCCTGATTTTAAAGGAAATGCTTTCAAGTTTTTGCCATTGAGAATAATGTTTGTTGTGGATTTGTAGTACATGGCTTTTATTATGTTGAGGTATGTTCCTTCCCTTCCCTGGTGGCTCAGAGGTTAAAGCGTTTGCCTCCAATGTGGTAGACCTGGGTTCAATCCCTGGATCGGGAAGATCCCCTGGAGAAGGAAATGGCAATCCACTCCAGTATTCTTGCATGGAGAATCCCATGGACAGAGAAGCCTAGTAGGTTACAGTCCACGAGGTTGCAAAGAGTCGGACATGACTAAGCGACTTCACCTTCACCATGTTCCTTCTGTGCCTGCTTTCTGGAGAGTTTTCATCATAAATGGGTGTTGAATTTTGTTAAAGCTTTTCTCTGCCTCTATTGCCATAATCATATGATTTTTCTTTCAATTTATTAATATGCATCACATTGATTTGTGAATACTGAAGAATCCTTGCATCCCTGGAATAAAACCCACTTCATCATGATGTATGATCTTTTTTAATATCTTCATGTACTTTTTATGCCCATTGATAGATCCTCTTTGGTGAAATATCTGTTTTAAGTGTTTCCACTCATTTTAAATGGGTTGTTTATTTTCTTGCTGTTGAGTTTTGAGAGAGTTTTACATATGCTGGATGCAGATTCATTGTTGAACATGTGATATGCAAATATTTTTTCCTAGTTTGTATCTTGTCTTTTCATTCTCTTAGAAGTATCATTTGTAAAGCAAAGTTTTGTTAGTTTTAATAAATTCTAATTTATCCTTCTATTTGTTATACATTATGATTCTGTTGTCATATCTCAGGACATTCTACCTAATACCAAGGTATATATATTTTCCTTTTTTGCTGCTGCTGCTGCTAAGTCACTTCAGTCGTGTCCGACTCTGTGTGACCCCATAGACGGCAGCCCACCAGGACCCCCGTCCCTGGGATTCTCCAGGCAAGAACACTGGAGTGGGTTGCTATTTCCTTCTCCAATGCAGGAAAGGGAAAAGTGAAAGTGAAGTTGCTCAGTCGTGTCCGACTCCTAGCGACCCCATGGACTGCAGCCCACCAGGCTCCTCTGTCCATGGGATTTTCCAGGCAAGAGTACTGGAGTGGGGTGCCATTGCCTTCTCCGTCCCATCCCTCTAGGTTGTCACCATACCTGGTTGAACTCCCTGTGTTACACAGAACCTTCCCATTGGCTAACTCTTTTACATATGGTACAATGTATATGTTTCAGGGCTACACTCTCAGTTCATCCTACCCTCTCATTCCCATACTGTGTCCACAAGTCTGCTCTCTATGTGTATATATTCATGCCTTGCAAATAGGTCCATCAGTACCATTTTTCTCAATCTATCTATATGTATTAATATATGATACTTGTTTTTGTCTTTTTGATTTACTTCATTCTGTATAACAGGCTCTAGGTTCATCCATTAGAACTGACTCAAGTTCATTCCTTTTTATGGCTGAGTAATATTCCATTGTATACATGTATGACAACTTCTTTATCCATTCATCTGTTGATGGACATCTAGATTGCTTCCATGTCCTGGTTCTTGTAAATAAGTCCTGCAGTGAATGTTGTGGTACATGTGTCTTTTTCAGTTATGGTTTTCCTAGGATATATGCCCAGTAGTGGTATTGCTGAGTCATATGGTAGTTTTATTCCTAATTTTTAAAGGAATCTCCATGCTGTTGTCCATAGTGGCTGTATCAATTTACATTCCCATCATCTGTGCAAGAGGGTTCCCTTTTCTCTACACCCTCTCCATCATTTATTGTTTGTAGATTTTTTGATGATGGCCATTCTGACTAGTGTGAGATGATATTTCATTGTAGTTTTCACTTGCATTTCTCTAGTAATGAGCGATGTTGAGCATCCTTTCATGTGTTTTTTGGCCATCTGTAGTCTTCTTTGGAGAAATATCTGGTTAGGTCTTTTGCTCATTTTTTATTTGGGTTTTTTTGTTTTTCTGGTATTGAGCTGCATGAGCTGCTTGTATATTGAATCTAACTTTAGAGATAGAAATTTAAAAATGCAACAACTTTTAAATTCATTTCTCTAATGTTAGATTCTCCTGATACAATTTCTGATCTCTCATTCTAGATATCTAGTTACTTCTTTATATTTGCAAATTTGTATTGCATCATGGTCTAAAAAATGAGATGAGATATGGCCAACAAAGGTAATTTTTATTCAACAGATTTAAGACAGAGAATTGGTATATTAGTTTTCTAGGGCTGCCATAATAAAGTACAAACACTGGGTGGCCTGAACAGCAGAAATGAACTTTCTCACAATTCTGGAGGCTGGAAGTCTGAGTCATGATTTTGGTAGGATAGGCTTTTCTGAGGCTCATGTGTTTGACTTGTGGATGGACTAGCATCTTCTCCCGGTGTCTTCACAGGGCTTCCCTCTGTGCATGTCTGTGTGCAGATTTCTTTTTCTTCTTTTTTTTTTTGACAAAGACACCAGTCATATTGGATTAGTGCTCACCCTAAAGTCTTCATTTTAATTGATTCCTCTTAAAGTTCATATCTCTAAATATAGCCATATTCTGAGGAACTGAGACTTAGAGCTCCAACAGATACATTTTGAGCATGACACAGTTGACACCATTAACAGTGTCTTGGTTATGATCCTCGGACAGAACTTGGAAACTAATCCGTATTCAATACCTTCTTGGTGCCCTGTGCTAAAACCTGGCGTTGGTGTTGGAAAGCAGTAAGTTACAGAGTCATGAGTTTGTGATTTTGGGGAGAAAAGAACAAATAATATAATCCAGTGTAAAAACAATAATGAAGGCAAAATAAAATGCAAAACAGTATGAGAGAGAGAAATATCATTTAGGATACAACCTTCCATAGATTTGAGTTAGAAACCTTGAAGTTCACAGTGCATGGCAGTATGATCTTGGGCAACTTAACTGGCTTTATAACCTCATTTAGCTCATCTGTAAGATGGGGAATTGCTCTCCTTGGTTTTTGGTATGATTAAATGAAATAATGTATAAAAGTATTACCAAAGTAAAAAGCAATGCAATACTACAAATAATTATAGAATGGCACGAGTACTAAATAATCAAAATGAACGCACTGACAACCAGAATGATGGCTGGCTATAAGAAACTGATATGGCTCTGTTGGTGTGTACCACCTGACCATATGCTTTGTGGATAGATTTACTAGGGTCACAGTATATGTGGATTTCTTTCCTGTTTGGAAACTCTATGGTGAGAGACCTTTCCCCAGGAACACTTAGATTCAGCAATGTGGTGATTCATACTCAGATATGAGGAGGATCCTAGTTGTGTGGTTATATGTGTTTGAGAGAGATATCTTCATGTATCAGAACTGGAGGTTTGGCGATGGGGGACTGTAGTTTCAAGAATGTCTTCCTGGTGATTCTGTTACTATCTCCCCTTTTTTTCTCTTACCACCAAAATACATCTAAAACATTTGCCTATAGTTACCAGTGCAGGTGATACTGTATTGCTGTAGCCCTTACAGGAGAATCAGACAAGGAAATGTAATGGCACTGCAGGCAGGGGGATCATGAACTTTAAGCACAAGGATCGTGATGTGTCCAGGGAATTGGAGGTGCTATGATATAGTGACTGAAGAATAAGGTGTAAAACCTAAGGGGTTGGGGGTGATCATATGCTGGCCCATGTAAAATAAAAGGAATGGGAATCCTCTAGTGAGGACTTTATAATACTGAATTATCTGTTGAAAAATGCTTAAAATGCTTTCTTGCCAGTGTATTAGAGTTCTTCAGAGAAACACAATAAATGAGATGTGTATACACACAGTAAGGAATTGGGTTACATGATTATAGGTTATCAAGACTGAGAAGTCCAAAATCCACAAAGCCAGTATCCCAGTTCAAGTCCAAAGGCCAGCAGACTTGTATGGAATCATAAAGAGCCAAGTTTCAGTGTAAAGCTATTACATAGGAGATTCATTTTTTACTTGGTGGGAGGGTCAACCTTTTGTTTTATTTGGGTATTCAAGTGATTGGATGAGGCCCCCCCCACATTAGGGAGAGCCATCTGCTTTACTTAGTTTACAGATTTAAATGTTAAACTCATCTAAAAATACCCACAGCAGACACCCAAATTATGTGTGACCAAATACCTGGGATCCTATGACTCCATCAAGTTGACAAAGTTAATCACTGTAGCCAGTAAAGTAAAATCAAGTTTCACATTATTTTTGGCATTATTATTAATTATTGGCAATCATATGTATACTTTGGCCCTTTAGAAGTTGTCATGCATGGGGAGGAAAATTCCACTCAACCTGAAAATTTTGAGTTTGTTAATTAATGCTTACAGCTTTTATACTAACCTATTGATTTCCAAGTTATGTTCCAGTTTTTTATGTTAAGTCCCTTTGAGAGCTGTGTGACACCAAATGTGATATATAAATAAAATTATTCAGTATAAATTTGTGTACATGTTTAAAATGATTTTTTAGGGGCATGTACCCTACTGGTTTAGATAGCAAAATATTTCCTTATGTGGCACAGGTGCCTTTTAGAAAGGTTTTTAAAAAGTTGTTTATAAAAGTGGATAGTATGAAGATTGAAACTCAGAATAATATTAGTCATCAAGTTGACTGCTCAGGTATGATTTAATTTCAGTGGTTTTCCAATTTATCCTTCGGTCATTTGGGGGGAGAGAACAAAGAATAGATTCTTGTGTGAGTGTTTTTGTGATTCTGGGAAGTCAAATGATTTTATGGTTTTTTCCCTCAGTGGTATTGTTTTTATTTTAACCTCTAAAAACTTCTAAGAAGTGCTTTATTAATAGTTAGAACAGTAGATTAAGAATTCTAAAGGCTTCTGTTTTTCTTTTGATTTCATCATTAACCTCAAGGAAGTTGTTAAATACTTTGTTTGCATTGAGAAATCATAAGGATTAATCATATTATGTTGAGAAAGTGTTTTACGCGTCTTGAAAAAAGTGAATTTAAAATATGTGCATTTTCTCCCCTCTTCCTGAGTTGAGGAATACTAGAATAAATGTGGATTTGAGGAGGTATAGTTTGAGTTCTGTTCCTATAGCTACATTCCTTCTCATTTTAGCCTTCCATTTGCATGGCACAGGTTTGTCATAACAGATGTTTTTTGTTGATAAAGATCTTAAGTACATCAACATTGTCAATTAAGGTTGTCAGTGTGTGTTTGTGGAATCATTAATAGAAATCATATAAGATGCTTTAACATGGGGCTTCCCAGGTGGCACAGTGGTAAAGAACCCACCTGCCGATGCAGGAGACATGGGTTCAATCCCTGGTTAGGGAAGGTCCCCTAGAATAGGAAATGGCAACCCACTCCAGCATTCTTGCTTGAAAAATTCCGTGTGCAGAGAAGCCTGGTGGGCTGCAGTCCTTGGGGTTGTAAAGAGTTGGACATGATTGAGCCACTGAGCACAAACACAAGATGCTTTAGCCTAGGCCTGGTGGGCAAATCAAGACATGAATAATTAGAAAGTATCTATTTTAACTTTAGAAGATTTCAGTGGTGAAAACAGGGTACTATTTATTACTTAAGATGTGTATTCCAGGACTTCCCTGGTGATCCATTGGTTAGGACTCTGCTGTCATTCCTGGGTCCCTGGATTCAGTCTTTGATCAGGGAACTAAGATTCTGCATGCTACCTGGCATGGACCAAAAAAAAAAAAAAATGTATTCCATTACCACACAGAACTACTGCATATTTGGTGAAACTTTGAAACTTGAAAAAAAGTGGGGCAAAGTTGATAGGGATTGTTTATTAAACTCTGAAAGGTGAAGACCGCAAGACACTATGTGGAATTAGAGATAGGCCATATAGGGACTTGGGCTTCCCTGGTGGCTCAGAGGTTAAAGCATCTGCCTTCAATGTGGGAGACCTGGGTTCGATCCCTGGGTCGGGAAGATCCCCTGGAGAAGGCAGTGGCACCCCACTCCAGTACTCTTGCCTGGAGAATCCCATGGACGGAGGAGCCTGGTGGGCTATAGTCCACGGGGTTGCAAAGAGTTGGACATGACTGAGTGACTTCACCTTCACCCATATAGGGACTTCCCTGGTGGCTCAGATGGTAAAGTGTCTGCCTACAGTGAGGGAGACCTGGGTTCGATCCCTGGGTCAGGAAGATCCTCTGGAGAAGGAAATGGCACTCCAGTACTCTTGCCTGGAAAATCCCATGGATGGAGGCTACAGTCCATGGGGTTGCAAAGACTCGGACATGACTGAGCAACTTCACTATCACTATATTTTGATAAGATAAAAGGAGTCTTAATTTATATCTTACTGAATGTATATGACCATAAAAGCATTTATTCTGTGAATATTTATAGGGGAGGTACTTGTACAAAGCATTCTGCATAACTTTACATATGTTAACTCATACAGTCTTCACTAATCCTCCTATAGGATCTTTTATTATTCCCATGCCTTCTTTTTCAGTTCAGTTCAGTTCAGTCGCTCAGTCGTGTCCGACTCTTTGCGACCCCATGAATCGCAGCACGCCAGGCCTCCCTGTCCATCACCATCTCTCGGAGTTCACTCAGACTCACATCCATCGAGTCCGTGATGCCATCCAGCCATCTCATCCTCGGTCGTCCCCTTCTCCTCCTGCCCCCAATCCCTCCCAGCATCAGAGTCTTTTCCAATGAGTCAACTCTCCGCATGAGGTGGCCAAAGTACTGGAGTTTCAGCTTTAGCATCATTCCTTCCAAAGAAATCCCAGGGTTGATCTCCTTCAGAATGGACTGGTTGGATCTCCTTGCAGTCCAAGGGACTCTCAAGAGTCTTCTCCAACACCTAAACTCCTTATATTGGGCTCCCCTGATGGCTCAGTGGTAAAGAATCCACTTGCAATGCAAGAGACGCAGGAGATGTGAGTTCGATCCCTGGATCAGAAAGATCCCTTGGAGGAGAGCATGGGAACCCACTCCAATATTCCTGCCTGGAGAATCCCATGGGCAGAGGAACCTGGAGGGCTACAGTCCATGGGGTCACAAAATGTCAGACACAACTAAAGCGACTAAGCACAGAATAGACTGCTTATATTAATAGAAAAAAAATGGCTTTACATAGAAATTGTTAGTCCCCTTTCTCATTTCATACATGTAAAATGCTGTGAAAATATGACTGTATTATTTGTAAACTCTTTTCAGATTTGAAAAACTACATTTGCCTCAGTAATTTCACCAATATCAGACACCAAGAAGTGACTCATACCTGTAATTGAAATGTAAACATGGCATTTTATTCTTATGGTATTGCCTTTACAGTATTGAGCAAGACATGGCTAAATTGTAAATCCCAGTGAGTCATGCAGATCAGTGTAGGAGTTGGGTGGATTTGGGTTTCTTTAAAAGTTTCACACCCCTAATATCAAAGGGAAATGAGTAACACAGCACCTTTTTTTCTCACAAACCTTTTCATTCTCCAATGACCACAATATGCACATTATAGAAAACTGTAAAAGTACCCCCAAATGATTATACTCAAAAAGATTTGTACCACTTTGGGGGAATTAACCAACTATAGTAGGTAATTTGTGTATTTTTAAAGATACAGAAATCTTTATAAATCTCACAATATAGCAAATTAGTGCAGTGAGTAAGCTGAGATTTTCACCCTGGCAGAGCATCAGAATCACTTTGGGAGCTTCAGAAATAGAGGCAAGAACCTTGTTGGTTGAGTTACACACATGTATTTTAAAAATATAAAGGCAAAGCAGAAAGGATACTGAGAGTTGTTTCTTACATGCAACCATGGTTGAGAACCAGTTGAACCTAGTTTAGACTTTAAATGACCACAGCCAGGCAGAAAATTAATCATTGTTGGTGGTAAAGGACATTGATATGGACTGTAGAAACTGTAAGAAAGTGGCCAACTGGGACAGACCTCTGTGTAGAATATAAGTGAGAATTACTGAGACCAGCAGACAATACAGAAACCACATGATAAAAGATTCACTTTGTTCATTATTATGTCACATTATCTTGAATCTAGACCCTTATTTATGTTTTGCTCAATTGATCTTTAATGAACAGAGGAGAATTTACTTGATGTATGGCAAAACCAATACAATATTGTAAAGTAATTAACTTCCAATTTAAATAAATTTAAATTTAAAGTGAGTGAAAAAAAGATATAATTGACATAAAACATTTTAAGTTGTACATCAAATACAATCATATTTGTTGATTGTATGTATTGTGAAATGATTACCACAATAAGATTAGGTAACAGATCCATCACCTCACATAATTAAAACTTTAGATGAATTTTAAAGCCTCTGACTATGTGTATACAAATTTATTTTTAATTGTGTATTATTTGTTTTGGGGATTTGAATATTTATTTTAATATACTTTCAAACTTAAAAGATGTAAGAATAGTGCATATAACTTCCATCTGTCTTTTATGCAGACTGAGTGAACGTCACTCGGTTGTGTCCAACTCTTTGCGACCCCACGGACTGTGGCCTCCCAGGCTCCTCTGTCCATGGAATTCTCCAGGCAAGATTACTGGAGTGAATAGCCGTTCTTTCTTCAAGGACTCTTCTGGACCCTGGAATCGAACCTGGGTTTTCCGAATTGCAGGCAGATTCTTTACTGTTTGAATCACCAGGGAAGCCCTATAATGAAATACTGTAGCCTGGGCAGATTAAACAACAGTGTATTTCTCACGGTTCTGGAAGCTGGGAAGTCCAAGATCAAGGTGCTAGGAGATTTATTTGCCAGATAAGGGCTCTCGTCCGGGCTTGCAGAATCCTTACATGGATGAGAGGAAAATCTGGTGTCTATTTCTCTTTTTATGAGGGCACTAATCTCATCATGGGGACTTCACTTTCATGATTTTATCTAAACCTATTTACCTCCCACAGACCCTGCCTCCTAATACTTTAACTTGGAGGTTAAAGCTTCAATATGAGTTTTGGAGGGAACACAAACATTCAGTCTACAGCTTTATGCTAGATGACTTAAATTTAGATCAAATGAACACATTCATAAGCAAATACAACTAGGAAAAGTAGTCTATACATTTAAGACATGAATCTAACTGAAAATGCTACTACAAAAGCAATTGGCTTTTACCAGTGAATTTTACAAAACCATTAAAAAGAAGAAATAACGTCAATTTACATCAAATAACGTCAATTTCATGGTGACTGCAGCCATGAAATTAAAAGACACTTACTCCTTGAAAGAAAAGTTATGACCAACCTAGACAGCATATTAAAAAGCAGACATTACTTTGCTAATAAAGGTCCGTCTAGTCAAGGCTACGGTTGAATTATAGTGGTGCCATCATATTCGATGTATATGTACTCTGGGAAAGCCTTACAAATAGCTGTGAAAAGAAGAGAAGTGAAAAGCAAAGGAGAAAAGGAAAGATATACCCATGTGAATGCAGAGTTCCAAAGAATAGCAAGGAGAGATAAGAAAGCCTTCTTCAGCGATCAATGCAAAGAAATAAAGGAAAACAACTGAATGGGAAAGACTAGAGATCTCTTCAAGAAAATTAGAGATACCAAGGGAAGATTTCATGCAAAGATGGGCTCGATAAAGGACAGAAATGGTATGGACCTAACAGAAGCAGAAGATATTAAGAAGAGGTGACAAGAATACATGGAAGAACTGTACAAAAAAGATCTTCAAGACCAAGATAATCAGGATGGTGTGATCACTCACCTAGAGCCAGTCATCCTGGAATGTGAAGTCAAGTGGGCCTTAGAAAGCATCACTATGAACAAAGCTAGTGGAGGTGATGGAATTCCAGTTGAGCTATTTCAAATCCTGAAAAATGATACTGTGAAAGTGCTGCACTCAATATGCCAGCAAATTTGAAAAACTCAGCAGTGGCCACAGGACTGGAAAAGGTCAGTTTTCATTCCAATCCCAAAGAAAGGCAATGCAAAAGAATGCTC